>CALSBZ010046776.1:11725-27030 GCA_943591055.1 Gobionotothen gibberifrons
GGAATAATTGATCGCTCAAACGATAAGCTCGTAAGCGAACGGAGAATTTTCCATTTTTGGCGATTTTCATGTCGCAAATTACTCCAAACTACTCGGATATAGTTTTCCCGATATTTACTAAACGCTGTATACACATTGCTCTTATCATTGCGGACATATTTAAAATGTGCTTTTATTAGCCCGCCCTCCCAGTGGCGTTTCTATATGTACAAAAGTGGTGGGGCACAAAAAACGTAGATGTTTATATATAAACTTCTGCAGTGAGCCAGTGACATGCAGTGAGGTTCATGGATGGTGAGGCACTGGCACTGACTCTTCAGGTTTACAAATATAATATGTTGTCCTAAATCTAAATATTCTATTATTTTAGTCTGATGCTTCGATTAATTTTAAACATACAGTTCAAAAATGTCATTTTATCATTTAAATATTGGATTGTTCTCTCTTAAGATCCCATTTCCAATACAATTGTGGTCTTACCTTGACTTGAAGATGAAGTCCATGCTATCCCTCTGGACAAACATCTCTATTACTTTTTTCTAAAAGTCCTCCTTATCTTCTTGTAGTTTCAAAAGTCAAATCGATAGATTTATGACCGATAGATTTATGATTCGAAAATTATAAAAGTAGGGTAGACATGTGGATATTATCCGGCTGAACAAAACGTGCATTTATCTAACCGTTACCCACAGTTCTTATTTCGAGCTATTTTCTAAAATCCTATGGAGAAATATCATTGTTTTTGTCGAGGGAACCCGTGCGCAGCTTACTTCCGGGTTTCCGCTGCTCTCTCTCGTCTCCTCTTCACACACTACACTTTTCGCAGCACACGTGCTTACAGCCAATCAGCTCTGAATTATGTGAGATGACGTATGGTGGGGATGGCAGCTCTATGCCCCTCCGGTCATTTTTTTTTTGCCACACACATTAAATAGGACAATACTCTGAGCATGCGCAGTGTAGTTTTTACAGTCACCGTTCACTTTGACAGTGATAGGGAGGGCAAGATCAGGTTTTGTCCCACATTGTTCAAAACGGCTCAATAGGCACACTGTAGACACGAATTAGAAGAAAACAGACTAAAACAGCAATGTACAGACGAATCAGATGATTAAACATGATCTTAAAATTTATTTATTTAGAATTTTTTTGTAATGATTATTTTTTAATACTTTCTGCTGACACTAGGTGGGGCTGTGCCCCTAATGACCAGTCGCCACTGCGCCCTCCAGAAAGTCGGCCATTTTGAAAAATGTGCATTTTTCATGCATTTTCAGGACATTTCTGCGAACTCCTCCCAGGGGAATGATCGGAAAAATTCCAATCCAGGACAAGTTCAGCCCATATCCAATGTGATACTAAATTGCGGAGGAATAGTCGATCGCTCAAACGATGAGCTCGTAAGCGAACGGAGAATTTTCCATTTTTGACGATTTACATGTCACAAATTACTCCAAACTACTCGCATATAGTTTTTCCGATAGTCACAAAACGCTGTATACACATTGCTATTATGTTTGCACACATATTTCAAATTGCATTTCATTAGCCACGACCCCCAGAAAGTCGGCAATCTTCAGAAATGTGCGTTTTTCATGCATTTTAAGCACATTTTTGCTAACTCCTCCTAGGAAAATGTTCGGAAAAATTCCAATCCAGTACAAGTTAAGCGCATATCCAATGTCATGCTACATTGAGAAGGAATAGTCCTTCGCTCAAACGGGGAGCTCGTAGGCTAACGGACAATGTACCATTTCTGACCAATTACATGTCAGATAAGCTACTGAGACCTGCCTGTCTGCCTGGCACATCAACTCACACACACACACACACACACACACACACACACAAAATGGTACCAACACAACTGGCGCACATGCCTAAGATTTCCTGGTCAGAAACAAAGGAACGCAAAGTCAGGTAAACAATTTAGAGGGATGACAAACGGCTCATTTCGGAGGACTGGGGGGGGGGGACCAGCGACCCTCCCCGACAGGCACACGGACGCGAGGGCCCGCTCATCACTGCAGTTTTAATTGATATTAACGCTGTATTTGTATTTATTCATAAACCTAGGGCCAATCCAATGTTTAAGGGACATCTGCTGTTTTGCTTCACCGGAGAAAGTGTGTTTATCGGCAGTAACGTCACAACTGCTGCTGAGCCTGCCTAAATGTTTGGGCTACCGCTACATAATTGTTGCTTCTGATTGCTGCTTCTGGCCAGCTTTGCGTCTCCTACTGCGGAGGCTCGCTCTCCAGTTAAAGTGCTGCTTTAACTGCACGCCTTCCTGCTGCCTTGCTTGGGCCGACACTTGAAGTGTGGAAGTCACTGAACTCTGGGGCTAACTCCCTCTATAACTTGTCCTTACTTTGGCCAACTTGATTTAAACTAGTTTGTTTATTTTGTTCTAGTTAATTGTTTATTTTGTTTGACTGAACCTTTTCTCTTGTGATTTGTTTTATTTTAAATGTTTACACAAGTTATCATCTGCTTATGAGAACCTATTTGATATTGTGTATACGTATTTTGCCCCCAGTTTTGCATTTCCCTCTTTGTTTCCCAACTTAGTTACTGAGAGCTGAAGTTGGTGGTGCTGGTGTCCAAGGTGGTGGTTTTCCTCTCTTCTGTGTGTGATGTGCTCCCCCGGGATTTGATTTCCTGCACGTATGACTGGGGTGATTTAAGTTTGGTTTGTTTGGGGATCCTTCCACTCACTCATCGACCCTATCCCCCCACTGGTAGGCCTCAGCCCCTAATTCATTTGTTCCCTTTGTGTTAAAGCCCTGTGAGACTGTTTTGAACTGCATTTTAACTATTGACTTGTGCTTAATAAAATGGTATATTTTTGATAAATTCAAACCACGTCTCCTGCCCCATTAGTATTCGAACCTATGTGTCCTCTCTATAACTGAAAATGTGTTAATATTTCCTTGGGTGAAACTCCCAAGGTGGCGTTGTCGGAATTGTGAATGGTGTAAATCAAACCAACTTTAACAAATACATTCGCCTATCCTCCCCTCTGCGGCTACTGCCACAAACTATTTAGAAATGTAGTTGTTTGTACCAAGAGTCCAGGATAAGTTTGGCTGTGGGGGGAGTCCAGTCCCTCTACTGTTGGATATCCCAAACTACCTGCGCCGGTTCCCCTGCATCCTGCCTCGCCGAAAGCGCCTTAGACGTCGGGGAAATCGTGGTGGTGCACTGGTCCATCTTAAGGCATACCTGACGGCTTCTTCTGGGACTTATCCACGCCTCGGATGTCACGGCCCTCCCGCTGCACGCCAAGTGAGGGATCGATGGATTCGCCCCGTCTTTCCGGAGCTGCGTCCTCTACTGGGCCCGCTGCCAGCTTCTCCTGCCCGTCCGACTGCTCCCAGCCCGCGCGGCGTCCAACATACACATCTTCGTCCGCTGAGACGCACGACACCTTCGGCTGGCCCGGAGCAAAAACTTTGCATGGCTCTGCTAAATGCTAGGTCGATAGCAAACAAAACATTCCTGCTAAATGACTTCTTCACCTCTCGTGATCTGGATTTTATGTTTCTGACGGAGACCTGGATCCACGCTGGCGAGTATACACCGTTCTCTGAACTTCTTCCTCCTGACTGTACATTCTTCAGCTCCCCCCGCACCACTGGCCATGGTGGGGGGTTAGCATCAGTGTTTAGAGCTAGCTTCCAATGCCGATTGCTTCACCCTGTAACTAGCTATGCTAGCTTTGAGTTGCAGCTTTTTGAACTTAACCCGGCCTCGCCTATACTCTGCGCAGTCGTCTATCGTCCACCAAAGTGCAATAAGGATTTCATAAATGACTTTGCTGACTTTCTGTCTGGGATCATGGTGAAATATGATCGTGTTTTGATTTGCGGAGATTTTAATGTCCATGTGTGTTGCGAGTCCAAACCTCTGGTCAGGGATTTTTTAAATCTCCTTGATTCATTCGGTCTCATTCAGTCCGTAGCTGGCCCAACACATGAAAAAGGACACACTTTAGATTTAGTATTATCGTTTGGACTGTCTGTATATGTGGATGAAATCTGTGTAACAACGCGTATCTCAGACCATTTACCGGTTTTGTTTACAACCTCGATCCATTCCGCAGGAGTCGAATCACGTGCTCCTGAGCGTAGTCTGCGTTCGATTAACCCCTTGACTGCCTCACAGTTTTCTGATGTTTTTAATGTCTTCCCGATCTGTAAATTAGATGTGAACTGTGCTTTCAATGCTGATGAGCTTATCTCCATGTTTGACTCGACATGTACACTAATTTTGGATTCTGTTGCTCCTTTTACGCTTAGACGCACCAAAGTTCTCTCAGAGCCTTGGCTAAATGACTGTACTCGTGCTCTCAGACGTGCTTGCAGGCGCGCAGAGAGAAAATGGAAAAAGGACAAACTCCATGTCTCCTTAGAAATCCTTCGTGCTTGTCTTTCCGACTACCAGACGGCAGTCAAAGCAGCCAAAACAGAGCACATCTCGCTGTTAATCTCCAAAAACAGCCATAAGCCTCAGGTTCTTTTTAATGTCCTCAACTCCATTATTAATCCCTGTGATGCTTCTCCTATTGTGCCATCGACCACTCTCTGTGATAAGTTCCTCACGTTTTTTATCGAAAAAGTATCTGCTCTTAGGCTAGCCCACACTAGTGCTTCCCCAGATCCTGCTCCCTTTCTGTGCCCTGCTGTCCTCGACCACTTTGAGCCTGTGTCCCTCTCTTCTCTCTCGGATGTGGTCAAGCACCTGCGGCCGACAAACTGCAGCTCAGACAGCATTCCCTCTCGCCTTCTCAGAGATGTTTTTAATTCAGTTGGAGCAAGTATTTTATTACTTATAAATACCTCTCTTGGCTCAGGATGTGTCCCAGCTGCCTTCAAACATGCCGTGGTAAAGCCACTACTTAAAAAGAAAAATCTCGACCCTTCCATTCTCGGAAATGTTAGGCCCATCTCCCAGCTACCCTTTATATCCAAAGTTCTGGAGCGAGTAGTCTATGCCCAGCTGCAGTCTTTTTTAACTACGCATGGAATCCATGAAAAGTTTCAGTCTGGCTTTAAACCCATGCACAGCACTGAAACAGCCCTTTTAAGAGTTTTTAATGATCTGCTCCTAGCCGCCGACTCAGGTAGCCCAGCTGTCTTGGTGCTGTTAGACCTGACAGCTGCCTTTGACACAGTGGACCATAGCATCCTGTTGTCACGGCTTGAACAGTCCGCTGGCATCACAGGCTCTGCCCTTGCATGGTTCAGGTCCTACCTGACAGACCGTAGCTTTTCAGTGCAACTGGGTGCCTTCTCCTCTGCCAAAGCCCCTGTCACCTGTGGGGTTCCCCAAGGCTCGATTCTGGGCCCCATCCTGTTTTTACTTTACATGCTTCCCCTGGGTTCAATCCTCACAAAACACAATGTCCCCTTCCACTGTTATGCAGATGATGTGCAAATATATCTACCTCTCAATTCCCATGAAAACTCGTTACAGCTACTGATGGACTGCTTGACAGAGGTCAAATCCTGGCTGAGCCAACATTTCCTCAACCTCAATGAGAGTAAAACTGAGGTCATCTTTTTTGGACCTCAACCTCCAGCCTCCCCAGTTGATACTCTGGGCTCCCTCAAAAAAAACATCCTCCCCTCTGTCAAGAACCTTGGAGTGACCTTCGATAGCACTTTTAAATTTGATAAACAGGTCAGCAGCGTAGTTCAAACCTGCTTTTTTAAAATACGACTATTGGCTAAGACCAAGTCGTTTTTATCTTTTAAAGACTTGGAAAGGGTTATCAACGCCTTTGTTACCTCAAGGTTGGATTACTGTAATGGTCTGTATGTAGGTATGGACCAGGCCTCAATTAGACGCCTGCAGCTAGTGCAGAACGCCGCTGCACGTCTTCTTACGGGCCACAAAAAGCGTGACCACATCACCCCAATTCTGGCCTCACTGCACTGGCTTCCAGTTCGGTTCAGAATTGATTTTAAACTCCTTTTATTTGTTTTTAAAGCACTAAATGGGCTGGCTCCGGCCTATATAGCTGAACTCCTCCAGCGCTACACCCCAACCAGAGCCTTAAGGTCTGCTGACCAGCTGCTGCTGGCAGTACCCAAGACCAGGCTCAAAACCAGAGGGCACCGAGCCTTCGCAGCAGCCGGCCCCAGGCTCTGGAACACTCTGCCCCTCCATGTGAGGTCGGCCCAGACCCTAGGGTTTTTTAAATCTACACTTAAAACGCACTTCTTCTCTCTGGCCTTCTAGTCAGAGCGGAGCATGACTCCTGACATTTCGCTGTGTGTAATTTTGTATTTTTGCTGTTGTTTTTTGTTGGAAAGTGTTTTTATTGTAAAGCATTTTTATTGTATGTACAGCACTTTGGGCTCGACCAAAAATCGTTCAAAAATGTGCTCTATAAATAAAAATTTGATTTGATTTGAAGGAAGAGGGGGAGAGGACGTGCAGGGGGGAGGACAGGATAAAAAGGTTTCAAGTGATAGTTGAAACCAGCCTATGGTGGTTTATAAGCCGGTTTTGTTCTTCCAGAGAGTGGCGATGGGCAGGGAGCCCGGTGTGCCCCCCCAAAGGGGCGCACAGCAGTTTTGTGGCCTCTCAATAAGAGATAAAACGATAGTTACGACTGTAACTACGGTTCTATGAGTCCCGGATGACCGCCAGAGGCGGTGCATTAGCACCTGGATATGTCCATCGTACGCATGCGCAGTTCGAGTACCTAATAACAACAAAGTCACCTGTGACCCACGTGACACCGGCTATATCAGCTGGTGTCATCAGAGGATCTGTTCCGGGACTCATAGAACCGTAGTTACAGTCGTAACTATCGTTCTATTTCGTCCCTAATGACCGCCAGAGGCGGTGCATTAGCACCTGGATGACTTATACCAACCATGTCATGAAGAATCCGAACACTTGCTTACCTAGCTGGAAGCAGCGGAGCTCGGCAACAGGACCACGCCCCAAAGGATGGGGAGTGGCGACGTTGACGCGGTAGAACCTGGAGAATGTACCAGGCGACGCCCATGACGCCACGGCGCAGATAGTCTCCAGGGGCACCCCTCTCAGGGCAGCCCAAGACGTTGCGATGCCCCTTGTCGAGTGACATCTCACCTCCGATGGCGGGGGGCGGCCACTGGCCCCATAGGCGTATGAGATCGCATCTACAACCCAGTGGGACAGCCGCTGCTTGGAGAGAGCACAACCCTTTCTCGTGCCGCCATGGCAAATGAAGAGCTGCTCCGCCTGACGTATATGGGCCGTAGCCCCAATATATGCCTCTAGGGCCCGCACCGGGCACAGCAACTCTGGCGTGTCGTTCTCTTGTGGGCCGTTAAAGCGTGCCAGCTGGATAGGCTGATTGGCGTGGGCTAGTGGAAGCACCTTGGGCAGGAACGCCACATTCGGCCATAGGGCAACCCCCGAGCCATCGGAGTTCCACCTCAGGCATGTCTCGCTCACTGAGAGGGCCTGTAGCTCTCCCACTCGTTTCCCTGAGGTCACCGCCAGTAGAAACGCTGTCTTTAAGGACAGCCACTTCAGCCCTACCTGGGCCAGGGGCTCGAAGGGAGGAGCTGATAGGGCATCCAGCACTATGGGTAGGTCCCAAGCCGGAGCCCTTGGGGTGCGAGGGGGACGCTGCCGTAAAGCCCCTCTCAGGAAGAGGGACAACAGCCTGTGGCGCCCCACCGTGGCGCCGTCGATTCCCACATGTCGGGCAGATATTGCGGCCATGTAGACCTTCAAAGTGGAGTGAGAATGACCACTATCTAGAAGGGACTGCAGGAACTCTAAAATGGTGGACACCGAGCAATGCTCCGGCCTCTCGGTTTTACCCGAACACCAATGAGAGAAGAGCTTCCATTTGCACTCGTACTGTGCTCGAGTGGATGGTGCTCTGGCATTCAGGATGGTCTCTTTGACAGACTCCGTGAAGCCACTTAACAGTGGGTTTGGCCCCTCAGCGGCCAGGCCCAGAGCTGAAGGCGGTGAGGGTCGGGATGCCAGATCCGACCCCCGAGCTGTGACAAGGTCCCAAGCCGGAGCCCTCAGGGTGCTAGGGGGACGCTGCCATAAAGTCCCTCTCGTAAAGAGGGACACCGACCTGTGGCACCCCGCCGTGGCGCCGTCGACCCGAACATGTCGGGCAGAAATAGCAGCCACATAAATTCAGAGTGGAGTGAGGACGTCCACTATCTAGAAGGGACTGTTGTCTAAGCAACAACGTACATGCTGTCCCCAAGGGACACGCATATTCTTGCCCCCCAGTTGGGGTCGAAAGTGCGTGAGTGCAAGCTGCACAGCCCGAAGCTCTAGCATGTTGACCTGGTGCGCACCCTCCTGGGCAGACCGCTGACCCTGAACGGTCCTGCCCTGCCGCACTGCACCCCCCCCTGAGAGACATGCACCTATGGTGATGGTCTCCTGGCGGGATGGGATGGCACCCATGGGCACGCCCATCGGGAGATAGGCCCTGCCCCTCCGGCGTGACAGAGAGTGGAGGCAATGCTGCGACACCCTGACTTCCCTGTGCCTGTGCCACTTGGCGTCCAAGTGAAACCTGTTCAGCCGCATCTGCATGGGGTGCAACGACAGCGGCCGAGGCAGCCGCCAGTCTGCCCGAGGGCCGGAGGGACTGAATATAAGGCCCCATCTTGCCCGCGTGGAAGTAGGCATCCCTCAAGTCCACGGTCGAGAACCACTCCACCTGTGCATGTGCAGTGGTCAGCGTATAGAATGGCAGCACCTTCAGGAATCTGTTGATTCCTCTGAGGTCCCAGATCGGGCGAAATCTGCCGACTTTCTTGCTCACGAGAAAGTACGCCGAGTAGAATCCCCTGGGCTAAGCAGAGGGTCTTACTGGCTCGATTGCGTCCTTGGACCGAAGGACGGACGACTCCTGGGCCAGAGCTAGGGTCCCTGCCGGATCGCTGACCCCTTGGGCCGGTAAGGCTCTGCTGGCTCGACTGGTACGCTACGGAGGACTCTCCTACATGCCTCCATTAGTGGTGACTGGGCCAGCCAGACCTGGCGACGAGTCTGTACCAGAAAGGACATAACTCGTCCCAATTCCCTAGCCATTAGGGCAGAGGCCTGTAGTAATGCATCGCTGATGCCCAGCAAAGAAGGCTCGGCCGGAGCCTGCTGCAGAGAGGTGGGGACAGCCAGCATTAGATGGGAGAGGGAGTTCCCGCTATGACCCATACGTGCCGCTGCGCCGTAGGCCCTACGGTCGGGCACCTGACCCCAGGCCTTAGAGCCTCGTGGAGCTCCCTCAGGCACTCCTCTGAAGGAGGAACGGTGAGGGGGACAGGGGCAGGGCTACGCCTGAAGAAGGCGCTAGCCTGAGCCAAGTCGGCCTGCGGAACCGGAATCTGCAAGTGCGCCGGGGCCGTACGAATAGTGGCCGCCATGGAGTTGTCCTCCATGCCCTGCAGAGAACCCTGAGCAGAGGAGCGGGAAGCCTCCTCGAGCGGGACCTCGTCCTCCATCTCTTCATTGAAGAGTTTTAGTCGAAGCCGTTAGCGACAAGGCGTCCTCATCCAGAGGTGCGTCAACCGAAGAAGGCGTCAGCCGAAGGAGGTGCATCAACCGAAGGAGGTGCGCCAACCGAAGGGGGGGGGGGGGCAGGCGGCAAACTAGCAGCCCCCACACCGGGCCCAGGCTGAAGGGCCAAGAGGCGACTTAATCATGCCCCTATCGGCAGCTAGTTGATCCACTTCAGAGGACAGCCTGTTTCTAGTCCTTCTATTGGGGGGAGCACCCATAGCCATCGCTCCCTCAAGTCGCCGGGAGCGGCCGAGTTGATCTGGAGGAGGATGTGACAGGGAGAGGTGTCTGTTGGCTGCTGCCAGACGTTCCACCTCAGTGATCCTAGCCACTCTGAGCGCCCGAGGCATGCAGCTACAGCTCATGCAGGCGTTTACCGTGAGAACCTCCCTCAGATGCTCGAATTTCGTCCCCACTGACCGCCAGAGGCGGGCGAGGCAAGAGGGGCAGCGGTCATGGCCGTCCTCGGGCTCAAGAGAAGCCATACAGGCGCTACCTGAATGAGCCATTCTGTAGGTAGCCAGATGCAGCGTAGGCGGGAGCAGGTGCGGGAACACAGCCTTTACCAGCTACCTGCTTAATGGAAAGAGTAGAGCGTTGCTGCTACTCGCCGAACAGAAAGAGGGATGTAATTACACCCACGTTACCGGCAGAGGGAGCGGGAGCGAGAGCACTGCCTTCACCTGGCTGGATTAATAAACACGGCAGTTCGGCGTCTACCAGGAACGGGGGCGAGAACACCGCCGTCACTGGCTGAGTTAGAGACGAATGCCAGATGCAGCATAAGCAGGAGCGGGTGCGGGAACACAGTCTTCGCCAGCTACCTGCTTACCGGAAAGACAGGGCAGTTCCGCGTCTACCAGGAGCGGGGGCGAGAACACTACCTTCACTGGTTGAGTTAGAGACGAATGCCAGATGCAGCGTAACGGGGAGCGGGTGCGGGAACACAGCCTTCACCAGCCACCTGCTCAACGGAAAAACAAGGCAGTTCGGCGCCTACCAGGAGCGGGGGCGAGAACACTGCCTTCACTGGTTGAGTTAGAGACGAGTACCAGATGCAGCGTAACCGGGAGCGGGTGCGGGAACGCAGCCTTCACCAGCTACCTGCTTAACGGAAAAAACAAGGCAGTTCAGCGTCTACCAGGAGCGGGGGCGAAAACACTGCCTTCACTGGTTGAGTTAGAGACGAATGCCAGATGCAGCGTAACCGGGAGCGGGTGCGGGAACACAGCCTTCACCGGTTACCTGCTTACGGAAAAACGAGGCAGTTCAGCGCCTACCAGGAGCGGGGGCGAGAACACTTCCTTCACTGGTTGAGTTAGAGACGAATGCCAGATGCAGCGTAACCGGGAGCGGGTGCGGGAACACAGCCTTCACCAGCTACCTGCTGAACGGGAAGAGTAGAGCGGTGCTGCTACTCGCTGAACAGAGAAAGGGATGTAGCTACATCCGCATTACCGGCAGAGGGAGCGGGAGCGAGAGCACTGCCTTCACCTAGCTGGGTAAAATAAAGAAGCTTAACAGTACACGCAAGACGTTAGCCGAGCGGCTGCTGCTAACGATCAAGCGAGATCAAGTCAAATAACATACATGTTTAAGACCAGATGACTAGCTTCTAAGGAAGAGAACAGCACAGAGCCGTAGTTACAGCAGTAACCGTGGCCAGTGCTCACACGGCATATAACCGTAGTTACAGTCGTAACTCTGGCCAGTACTTACATGGCTTAGAACTGTAGTCGCGGTAGTAACTATGGCCGGTACCTACACAGCATAGAGCCGTGGTTACGGTATTGGCTATGGCCAGTACATACACGGCTTGGAACCGTAGTTACAGTAGTAACTATGGCCCGTACTTACGGCTTGGAACTGTAGTTACCGTAGCAACTATGGCTAGTACCTACACAGCATAGAGCCGTAGTTACGGTATTGGCTTTGGCCAGTACATACACGGCTTGGAACCGTAGTTACAGTAGTAACTATGGCCAGTACCTACGGCTTGGAACTGTAGTTACAGTAGCAGCTATGGCCAGTACTTACACAGCAAGAGCCGTAGCTACGGTATCGACTATGGCCAGTACTTACACGGCTTGCAGCCGTAGTTACAGCAGTAACTATGGCCCGTACTTACAACTTAGAACCGTAGTTACAGTAGTAACTATGGCCAGTACTTGCACCGCATAGAGCCGTAGTTAGGGTCTTGACTATGGCGGCTTGGAACCGTAGTAACTATGGTCAGTACTTACACGGCTTGAAACCGTAGTTACAGTAGTAACTATGGTCAGTACTTACGGCTTAGAACTGTAGTTACAGTAGTAACTGTGACCCAATATTGGGAGGATGAAATCCTCTTTAATGGCCACACATGCAGAGCACACAGCACACAGAGAAGATTGTTCTCTGCACATCGTCCTCCTAGTGCTAGCAGTCTAGTACTAGGAGCGGTAAATATAACGATATAGCGCAACTGCACCCATACCATGCGTTTACCGGGAGCGGGAGCGAGAGCGCTGCCCTCACCGGCTGAGTTAAATAATGAAGCTTAACAGTACATGCCAGGTGTTAGCCAAGCGGCTGCCGCTAACAATCAAGCAACCAGGTCAGAACACAATGTTAAGACCAGATAATTAGCTTCTAAGAAAGAGAACAGCCCGCGTAGAACCGTAGGCCATGGTTACAGTAGTAACCGCACCTGCAGAGGACACAGCACCCGCAGAGCACACAGCACCCGCAGTGAAGATTGTTCTCTGCATGTCGTCCTAGTACTAGGAGCAGTAATACGGCGAAATAGCGCTACTGCAGTCAAACCCTATGTTACCGGGAGCGGGAGCGAGAGCGCTGCCCTCACCGGCTGGGTTAAATAATTAAGCTTAACAGTCTATGCAAGGTGTTAGCCAAGCGGCTGCTGCTAACAATCAAGCGACCGAGTCAGAACGCAATGTTAAGACCCGAATAATTAGCTTCTATGGAATAGAAAGTACTTACCTTAGTACTTACCTCTCTGCATCTAAACGAAAAACGTTAATATGACACTCTGTGCTTTCCATACTAAATTGAATGAGGGACGCAGCCAAAGCTGGGACTCGAATGCTAATGATAGCTCGGGCACAACGCCACAGCTTTCAAAAGAGCATAAGGGCAACTTTATGGGAGAGGAAGCGGGAACACTGTCGTCACCAGAAAGTCTAGCCGACAGAAATAAGACGGCAATCAGGACAACTTGGCTGGGAGAGGGTGCGAGGACACAGCCGTCACCAGCAACAAGCTGACACAAACCTGTCTGTCGAGGCTCTGCACAGCGCACAGCCGGCCACAGCTCCTGGAGGACGCGTCAACGACCCGTAGCCCCGACTGTCAGTCGCGAAGCTGCACGCGGCCAGCTGCTTGCAGAGAAATCCCTCAGATCAAACGTTCAAACCTGAACGTTGTAGGCTACAAAAATGTAGCCGTGGCACTCTCGCGCAGCGAGAAGATGAAAGGAACAGATCCTCTGATGACACCAGCTGATATAGCCGGTGTCACGTGGGTCACAGGTGACTTTGTTGTTATTAGGTACTCGAACTGCGCATGCGTACGATGGACATATCCAGGTGCTAATGCACCGCCTCTGGCGGTCATTAGGGACGAAATAGAACCCGTTTTGCAGGTTTAAAAACAGTACAAAGCAATAAAAGGCAAGTCTTTGTGGGAGTCCTGGGCTGAAGTCGAATAGTCCATTTAGCTTAGGAACCTTCCTAACGGAGTGAAATGACCCGGAAGTCCCTCAGTGGCAGCCATGATAAGTGCCGTTCGAATTCTCTACATGATAGGAAAGGAGGTTTCAAACTTCCTTTATAACCTCCTTTAGCTTAGGAACCACTGGACCTGCCTTGCAGCCGCAGCATTTGCCGTCTCACAACAGTCGGCCGTTCACGGAAACAAACGATTATGACGGAGAAATTCTATCATGAAAGTTACGGTGCTTATTAAGCATTTTAAAACGTATGTGGTAAGTTGCCAAAGTGCTTTGTTTTGAACGTTCATCAGTATTATAATCAAAAAGAGAAATATGAACGTTAGTTTTTACTGAAATGATCAAATAAAGTCAACATTTCACAGTCTTTACTGAGCTGTGTGGGGTTTGTTCAACTTTTAAAAGATGTTTGAATGGTGATATGCACAGTGATAGATGTTAAGGACTAACGTTTATAATAAATACATTTGTATTGATTTTAAGATCTTTTCATACAATCATACGTATTGGGATCATTTGTATTCATGTGGACCGGAGGGAGAGGGTGACGAGCATAAGTTTCACTTTCCTTTTATATTTCAATTCCAACTTTGGTCATGAAGAATATCTTTCTCTGTTGTCCCCGTTCATAAAGCATAAAATAACAGCATCCGAGCACGGTGCAGAGTCTCTAGATGAGTTTACAGTAGTCCCTCGTTCTTATTAAACATCCATGTTGTAGTCCGCTGTATAGAAAACTGTAGTTTCCATAGTTTCCCCACAGCAGCAGACGCACAAAATGACGTCCGCTGGCGCATCATAAACACGTCGGATAGTGAAAGTGCAGTCGGATTCTCTAAAGTACCGCAGTCTCTTCTCCTTTTGAATTCTGCTATCCACTATTCCTTAACCCTGTGACGTTTCACTCAGAGGTCAAGGAATAGACGATAGGGTTAGACGTTAGGAGCTGATTTTTTTGATTATCCGACCGCAACCCTGGTTGGTGGTGGAGGCTGGTGTCTTCAGTGTGCACACATTTACTGTAACTCCACTCACCGTGTGGTTGATGGTCCCGGGCTCCTCAGACGCTATTGCTCCTGTTAAAAACGCTCTGCCTGGAGTTGTTGAAGAGGATGTGCATGAAAATTACATGTCACTTGTAAGTCGCTTTTATTCAAAGCGACTTGCACACATTCAGTGTTGTGGGCAATCCCCACAGGGACAATTTGACAATTTGGGGTGAAGTGTCTTGCCCAAGGAAACAACGACATGCTGACTGCAGCGGGGTTTGAACCCGTGTTCCCCTGATCCGAAGATCAGCAGACTGAACCACAGCCTCTGAATTCAAAGCCTTGGAAATTGAAATCTGTATAAAAACATAAATCTGTCTTCATGAATGCAGAGGCAGCCATCGCATGTCCAGTCACACAATGAGATATTATTCTGCCATTTCTAATTACAGTCTGACCAACTCTGGATTTTTTCGGACCTTTTGACACAAACCCCATTCCTTTTTTCTTTTTTTAGTCCATCACAAACTTAACCAGAGTATACTGTTGCAATCGTGTGCAATAAACCAATGGTAATGTGTAATAATCTGTTATGTAAAAAAAAAAACATTTGAGAAAAACACTTTAAAAGGTCTCCTATCTTGCTAAATGCACTTTTGTATTTATTTTATACATAAATATGTGTCCCAGGTGTGTCAGGGAACTCACAAAGTGTCAGAAAACAAAACCCTCTCTCTTTTCCTCCATACCCACATCTTTAAAAACTATAGGTTACTTACAGTTCTCAGAGTAACATGTAGTGAGATGTCTCACTATGGGATGCGCCTCATCGCGTACCAAACAGAAGCATCAATCTCATTACGCCAATCCTGATTGGCCAACACACTCTCACTCCATAATCGTCCAGGAGCGACGCTTGGTCAGGGTCCTGTGGCGTGCAGTTGTGACGCTCCTAAATTCCTTCAGCTTCATAAAGGGACGCAAATAGCTTTAAACTGATTGCAATGTATTCACATCTGCGGCGGGATTTGACGCTCATG
>CALSBZ010046776.1:32030-43456 GCA_943591055.1 Gobionotothen gibberifrons
GATAGCTGGGGATTTTGGGTAGTGTAGTGTCTTCTGCCATCCTAAACTCCGGAAAAATATTTGTTTCTCCGAATCGAAGGGGAAAAATACAAAAGCATTGCACACAATTTAAACCAATCAATGTTGTGTAATTAACAAGGATAATCTGGTGTTTTTTAGTCGATGAGTAGTGCAGATATCACTTTCAAATCAATCGACAGTAAGGGGAATACTTACTTCCGGGTGTAAAATTCTCCGTTATCCAATGCCCTTATCCTCCTTTAAGGGCAGCCGATACAAATGAATGCCGTGCTTCCATGAGTGTCAAATCCTGCCGCAGATGGGAATACATTGCAATCCGTTGAAAGCTATTTGCGTCCCAACTGCACGCCACGGGACCCTGACCAAGCGTCGCTCCTGGACGATTATGGAGTGAGAGTGTGTTGGATTGGCAGGTGGTCTTGACGTCAGCGTCATGGGATCCACCCACCCTTTAAGTAGCTTGCACCACGTCGCAGCGTCATTCAAAATAAGCACCTCTTCTCGCTTCACCTTAGCAAGGAGGGCCGTCTGGTGAGACATCTCACTACATGTTACTCTGAGAACTGTGGGTTACGTAAGTAACCTACAGTTCTCATTCATAACACTCCGTTTGATGTCTCACTATGGGATATTGAAGCTCCCGTATTGCCAGACAAGCTTATCTCAAAAATCACCAAACCAACCAGAACTTAACAGGTAGAGCTCTGACTCAACACAGTGCCCAGCACCGCTCGGGCCACACAAGGAGCAGAGACGTCTAGCCTGTAAAAGCGGACAAAAGTGAGCGGTGAGGACCAGCTCGCTGCTGCACAAATGTCTTGGATGGAAACACCCTTGACCAAAGCCCAGGATGTAGCCAGACCACGAGTCGAATGAGCATGCAGGCCCGTTGGTGCCTGCAAACCCTGACTCGTATAGGCCAAAGCAATCGCTTCCACAATCCAGTGGGAGAGCCGTTGCTTGGTAACGGGCTTGCCCTTCTGAGGGTTAGCCCAGGATACGAAGAGTTGGTCATTACAACAAAACTCTTTTGACCTGTCCATATAGGTGCGTAAAGCACGAACTGGACACAGCAAATTTGGCCACTGTTCCCCGGAGGAACACAGCGGCGGAGGAAATGCCTCAATGTCAATTGGGGTACATGAACCAACCACCTTAGGTATAAAGGCAGGGTTGGGCTTCAGCAACACTCTCGTTTCCCCCGAGGTTCATCACTCCTGGTACGTGCGTCGCTCTCAGAGAGAGGAGGCGACCGCAGCTCCACAAGATCAGTTTGCGTGCCAGCATGTGTAACTGGAGAGAACGCAAACCCCCTTGACGGTTTATATACGATATTGTGGTCGTATTGTCTGTCCTCACGAGGACATGATGTCCTCTGAGAAAAGGCAGAAAGCGTTTCAGGGTGAGAAACACCGCTAAAAGCTCCAGGTAATTTATGTGTGACCGCTGGAGGTCTCTGCTCCAGAGACCCCTCACCGGTCGACCTTCGTAAATACCTCCCCAGCCCGTCAGACATGCGTCCGTGGTGACCACCTTCCGCGATAGGACAGCATCCATAGGCACGCCCCGTACTAGAAAAGTCGGGTGCAGCCAGTGGCGCAGTGCCATTACGCATTTCGCAGTGGCCATCACTCTCCGCGCGCAGGGTTTAGTCTGAGGGCGGCTACCCAGTCGTACCACCAGGATGGCTGACGCCATGAGCCCCATTAACCGCAGACATGATCTGAAGAGAACATATTTGCGTAGCCGGAAATGAGCGAGACAAGCTCTGAAAGCTTTCACTCTTCCTGCTGACAGACGGGCTGTAAAGGGCACCGAGTTCAGGTGTAGACCCAGGAAGAGTACAGTCTGGGCTGGGGACAACATGCTCTTTTCTGTGTTTATTATGAAACCCAGGTCGAGCAGGTGTTTTACGAGGACATTTGTCTGCGTAATAGCCTCCTGTTCCGACTGTGCGAGAAGCAGCCAGTCGTCCAGGTAGGTTGCCAGGCGAATACCCTGTTGTCTTAACGGGGCTATCGCGGCTTCCGTACATCGTACAAACACTCTTGGACTGAGAGACAGACCGAAGGGAAGTACTCTGTACTCGTAACAGACACCCTGAAATGCGAACCTCAGATATTTCCTCTGTGGGTAATATACTGGGATGTGGAAATACGCATCTTTCAGGTCGACTGATGTGAACCAGTGGTTTTGTCACACGAGACGTAGCAGAGATGCTCTTTCACCGAGGAGAGGAGAGGAGGCTGTCAGGCCGCCCGCTTCTTCTTCCTCGTCTGGTGGCCGAAAACCTGGGTCAGCTGCTGCCGGAACCGGAGATTTTCTCGGCCAGCTCGACCTCGTCTCCTGCCTGGGCTGGGGACTCGGGGCGGGCTGTGGCCTCTGCTCTCTCGGTATTTTGAACCGAGCAGGACGTGAGGCAACTTGGGCGAAGGACTGCCGCGAGACCGTTGCAGGTAGTGGCTGGACCCTTCGGGGGAGACAGAGGTGGAGGGCCTCGTCTTCCTTCTTAGACGAAAATACCCTCGGAAACTATAGCTGCTTGGTGTCGGAGCCAGCCTCGGTTGGAGGTGGGCTGCCACCAGCGGTTCCATGGGTGGAATGCGGAGCAGGCCGAGCCTCTCCATACCGTCACAGTCCAGGGAGGAGGCACCCTGGATTGGGGCCTTGTTACTGAAGGGGCGGTCTCTCCACGAGACCGACACCTCGTCCAGCATCTCCGGGAAGACTGGAAGGAGCTGCCTCTTTGTCCTCGCTGCTTGGGGCAAATTCTTCCCCTCGTAACGAGACCTGGAGGTCTCCTTGGCTATTTCAGGCCATGGGATGTCCAGCCTGGACACGGCGCGTTGACACACGGCCTGCAGGTCCATCGCCCGGGAGAGCAGCCATCGCTCCCGGCTTTGCAGCTTGAGCTGACTACATGAAGATATTATCTTCTTGCTCATCCGAGTCGGACAGGAGGAACTCAGAGGCATCCTCTTCGTCCTCCATATAGTCCAACTCCAGGACATCCTCCACGGGCGAGACCGTGGTGAGGTCCAGCCGGGAGCCCCAGCTTTGTATAGCGCGGGGCTCCGCTCTCGCGTCTCTTGCCGCCACCGTGTCCCAGCCTGACGCGGCGTGGGACTCCGGTTCTGCAGCTGCCGCTGTTGTTGAGCTCCAGACCGACACAGTGCGGGGCTCAATCTCTGCGGCGAACGCCCCCGTGTCTTGATTGCCATCCGGCGAATCAGCGGACATGAGGGGGTCCTGTCCCGACAAGCTAACTTGGCGTGCTAGCCGTCGGCGGAGGCTCTTGATGGTGAAGCGGGCACAATGCCCGCACGAGCCGGGGTTGTCGATAGCCTCCTGGGCGTGTTGCAGCCCGAGGCAGGACGAGCAGACCTGGTGTGAGTCTGTGCCTGATATCTTCAACCCGCAGCCGCAGAGCCGAGCCTCCGAATCCCTGACTCCTCTGGTGTGAGGGAGAGACGTGTCCATCTTGTTCACCATGGTGACGGTGTGGAGAAAAAAATCTTATCCAACCTGTCGTTAATCCGGAGAAAAAGCGACGGTGTAGATTTTATTCTCAAAGAATATTAACTGGTGTGTTAATACCTTTTTTATCTTCTTCTCCTCTGGTGTGAGATAGAAAAAGAAAAAACGTCCTCACTATCGTGGTGTCGGTAGTGAGGGAAGGCAAGCTAGCAACAGGTGTGTTACTTGCTTGAAAAAATCAAAACCTTACCTTTATTTTCCGAAGAAAGAAACGGCGAGGTCGATTGTAATACTAACTGGTGTGTTAGTATTAACAGTCTTCTTGCAAAGCAGAAAAGTAGCCGGCGAGCGCCCGTCGACCGAAAGTTAGCTTTGGGTTCAGTCTGTGGACTGTTAAGCTAGCCCGGCTACCGATATATCGAGATGTGCTCTGAAGCGAGAAGAGGTGTTTGAATGACGCTGCGACGTGGCGCAAGCTACTTAAAGGGGGTGGATTCCCTGACGCTGACGTCAAGATCACCTGCCAATCAGGATTGCCGTAATGAGATTGATGCTTCTGTTTGCTACGCGATGAGGCGCATCCCATAGTGAGACATCGAACGGAGTGAGAACTGGAGTACAACTGGGCTGATCCAGATTTGCGTCCAATATGAAGGCTGGCTTTACACCCTATCAGATATGTCGCCATATCAGAAACAACAAACGTGTTTTTGACGTAATATGGTCTTTGTTTACATTAGCAAGCATCGCTAACAAAAAAAATCAGGAAATAAAAAGGAACTCACCTTGTGGTAAACCCGCAAGAGAAAAAGCATTTGAGCTCCATACTGTTTCAGAAATAATCCTTGATGTGGTTTGGAACATGATATGGAGTTTAATCACGGCAGCATTTAGCTGAGTATCTGCCGGTAGAATGCTGAGCAGGCATTAGCTCCCCTTCCAGAATCAGCACTTCTCTAACAAGGCTGAAATAGAGGGATATGAGGCATGACTAGAATGGGTGATCCGTTTGGTATTTTGAGCAAAACACCTCATAGACGTGTTTTTTATATATGCCTACATTTAGTATAATAGGAGACCTTTAATATGTTATTTATGTCACTTAGTTCTTTTAAACTGCTGCTACAATTATTATTTTTTGCCATGGCTGTGTACTTATTTTATTTTATTTTTTGTATTACTAATGTGTGCTTTTCTTTTCTATAATAACTTGTTATTACCTGCTATGCCACTTTTGCTGTCAAACCGTACATGTCCCTGCTGTGGAACTAATAAAGGAATTCTGATTCTGATAATACCAAATAAAAATGATCCAGCATGCGGAGTGCAGAGCCTCCTCTAGAGGGAGCCATTGTTCCTTCTCTGGAGCTCTAAGCTGCTCAGGCTCACAGGAAGCAGCACAAGCAGGGACACTAGCAGCATCTCTGAATTTATTTTCATGCTGAATCAGTGCCTGTACATTCCTTAGTCGCCATTAAAATAACTCTTATTTACTCTCTGTGGGAAAAACTAGATGTGCTGGTGTGATTTCAGGAGCTTTTGAGCCAAAAGATAATGGGGCTCTTCTATGCTCTACCCTCCCACCTCCATCCATCTACTCCTTCCTCTTCACAGCTACTTCTTCCTTATCTCCTCCCTCACTCCTTTCCATTTCCGTGATATCTGCACCCAAAAGGACTTTTTTACATTTCGCCGTGTGGCTCTTCTCCTTTTTATCCCAGTGTGGGTGTAAGAAGAAAAGGTGGGCGATTGGAGCAGGAGATAGCCGTTGCTCTTCAAATAAGTAGCAGGGTGAACTTCCTGTAGGTGACGGGGGGGGGGGGGGGATACCTGTCCAGGTATCACAGCAGAGCAGGAGGCTAACAGTATGATAAGCAGCAGATAAAATCCATCCTTCTATAAATATTTCATTTCTGGAGAGATGCAAGGGAGAGGGTGAGAAGGAGTTTGTAAGAAGAACTCAGCTGCTGTCTGTCTCCTCTTTCTCCGGCTCCACTCCTCTGCTTTTTGACCTTCCTCCCATTGTGCCAGATGGGCCTTTCTAATTATTGGATTGGCTTTTGTAATTAGTACCGACGAGCTTCCCTGAAATAAATTCACAAGCAGATGTGGGTATGTCATTCCTTTTTCTGCCTCATTACAGGTAAAAAATGCCCCAAAATATGTAAATGAAAATAAAAGACAGGTTTGATGACATATCATGACATGATTCTCCAAGTGTGTAGAACTCGACTTTTCCAAATTGTTCTTGTAAAAAATATTTCCTAAATTGGTTTTAGGATGATGGCATGTAGCTCCACAGTTCAGCTGGTTTAATATTTGATATTAATGCATTTTTTCATACCAAACAATATTTTCCCACGTTTCCCAGCTTATTATGTAAGACAGGCTAACCATAGCCCTGCTTATACAATATCAACTGTGCTGATGACTGCCGAATCTCCCAATGACTCAATTTGTAAATTAGTCATATTCCTTAACCTAGCCCATGTTCATGTTCCTCATTCAGAGTTGAACCTTTTAACATTTTAGGCTTAGTAAAAGAATATATGATCACGTTGTAACTTGAAACATTCCACTTTATAACAATATAAAAAGTATATTAGTATAACAACAAAAACGTTCTTGTTAGAACACGATCTGATTAATCTTGCGTGGAAGCAAAACACTTCTGTACCATGAAGATGAAACAAAAAATATCTATATTGGTATGTTGGTGATGCATACTAGCTCCTTAGGTGAACTTACCCTTGGAACTTATTTGATGCTTTTATTAAAGGATTAAACAGCTAACATGTTATCATACTTATCAGACCAAGCGCGTTGATGTGGATTGAAATATCCATTTTATAAAAAATAAATACATAACATTTTAGACTGGTTCAAAAATAAAAACTCATAGTGAATCAAGAATTTCTAAAATATTATTTAAAAGTTAGTCATTACAAATAACACAACACCAACATAACTATGAGAAACTTATTTTACAATTCTAACTTTGAATCATGATCATTTTGTAACAATCTTGTTTTTCTGGCTGAAAAAGCCTTCCAAACAAAAGATAAAATATTGAGTTAATGAGATCTTTATTTGGAAACATTTAAACAATTTTCTTTCTGAATAAAGAAAAGTTCCCTTTCCAAATCCTACGTTTACTATGTCTCAGAATCACACTTAAAGGTCCCATGTCATGGCCATTTCTACTGATCATAATTCCATTGTTGAGGTCTACTAAAATAAATGTATATTGTGCAATTTTCCAAAATCACATTGGTTTCTCATACAGCATCTCTGTATAGTATGTGTATTCACTCTCTGTCCTACACGGCTTGTTGGAGCTCATATTAAGTTAAGGAATTGTGGCAGGGAGTCTCGCAATAATTGTTTACAGTCCATTCATAGCAGAGAAACAGTCAAATACTCTTCCAAAAGTGTATCATGTTAGCCGTCCTTACTCAGGCTGATACTGCGGATGCCTCTAACCTTGATTTATCCAGGGAAGCTTTGCTGAGTACACACAACCTGTGTTTCAGCATCGTCCAACTCCCCACTTTAATCATCTGACACTTTCACACATGGAAACTGGCAAGTGAAACGTCCATGTTCTTCCATTTGTCAAAGAGCAGCACCACTGGAGTAGTGAGTTAATTTGCTAAAGGACACAGCGATAATACTTATTGGTTGAATAAAGAGTTTCAGGGAAGTGCTTATGGTTGTTTTATGTTATTTGATGTTTGCCCATTGACGACAGCAAATATGAAGCAATGTCATCAATTCTATCAAGGATAATATGATGGAATGCAGTGAAGCAATATTTCGCTAAAGAAACCATATAGACAAAGGACTATACATGGACTTGGTCTGTAAACTCAAAAACACAATTCATAATCGACATCGAAGGAAAATCCACTCAAAGTTGTTTCTTAGACAAAAGCTCTTTTAATGAAAATCATGTATTTTTCTGTCCAGTAAAAAAGATTGATCATATGCATACTATTTATTTATTTAACATAGCAGGCAGTAGAAAAGGAGTTAACGTCTAAAATATCTGGAGCATTCAAAAGCATACTTCTTCTAATAAATGGACACTGAGACATTCCTGTACATCATCATCATCATCGACTAGCTATGGTTCTACTTTTGGCTGGTCTCATCATGTGGTGGTTGTTCGGCTCCTCGCTACAAGAGGAGTCGAAACAGTGTGCAAGCCCGGCGACAATCTGAGCGTCCAGGGCAACGCCAGACCTCGGCTGGTGGGAAGATGGTGCGATGTGCCAGGTGAGATCAACCAGTAACTGAAAAGCTTTAGAAAAAACTATTTGGGATAATATTCGGAACCAGGTGATTCAGTCGTACCAATCTAAAACTATTTTTTATTTATCATTAATTATTTGTTGGCTGCTAGGATGTCCAAAGGGTGATTCCCCGCTAATGGTTCTATCCCGAGATGTCTGCATTAATGGAAGACTTGTGCAACAAGTTGTTTATTTGCTGCTGATTTGCTGTTTGTGTAGCTGATGCTGACATCTGAGAGCCATGAATGTCCAAGTGCAACAGGACACCCATCACAAAAACACACACAAGATTACATAATGTAAATGCTTACATCTAATGGTCACTGGATATAATGTGTTTTCTTGTTTGTTTAACTTCTAATACAGGGCCGATACATGTCGAGTCTGGTTTTGCAGTAGGGAGCAATTCAGGGTTAATATGGTAGAATAAAATGATGTAAACCCATTAACCCCAATACATTGTTTGACCAATCAGGCCACTCTGACATCTACAAAGACTTGTTACTTTATAATGCGTCTTTCAACATCCAAGATATTGGTCTACCTAATATTGTTGCAAATGGGTTTACATCGTAATTAGATGAAAGCCTGGTCCGTCTGATACCCTTATGCCAAGGGATGTGATAAAATGTTGGTATTTGACACCCGAGGATGACATTAGGCTGGTGAAGAGTCTGTGGAAGGGTTAGGGTTAAGCTGTCTTCACATGATCAGCAGGAAACGGCTCCGCGCAGACGATGCCAATGTGTTTGGGTGGAAGTGCTACTCTTGATGATGGGCAGCGATCAAACTTGACAGCAAGCGCTGCTCTCAAAGTTCAAATTAGACCTTGTCTACTGTTGAACTTTTGTCGAGCAACCAATCGGGTAACAGCTAGCAGTAGCGGCAACCATATAATCGAAACGTAACTAGCTATTTTCACCGCAAGGCCGCTGTGCTCAACATCGCGGTGAGCAAAGAGCAGAGCATGTGAAGGCAGCTTTAGGGTTAGGACCAAATTGGAGAGTAAGTGGTTCACTATGAAAGTGTTGCTGGCTCAATGTGGAGCTACTCTTTGTACACAATGGTCAGATAGCTGGATTTTTTTGTCCATACTCCTTAAGAATAACTAAATATAGAGTTAGAATTCCAATGGTAACATAATTAGCCTGAACAATATTTCCACTCCTTTTCAAAGAACTTCCTATCGTCATTCCATATCTGTTGGCAACATTGCACAGTGATAGTCACAAACTGTAAATACAATAACTTATTAAGATTCACAGAGAATTCTCACTCACTCACATTATGCAAAGGCGTGGACGCTCACTCCCTAGTGAAATACATTAATATACTTTTTGACTCTTCATTGGCAAAAGTCTTTAGGATTTCTTCTAGGTTGAACAAAAGGAAAATAGTTATATGGATATAATTATCACAGCAGTCCTCAGTCCTACTTTAATGTATGTCAAAGAAGAACGAGTGGATACATTAGAAGGTAGGTAGTAATGCTAAGAAGAACATTGATTTCCTAACGTTTTTATTTATAGCTTTGAAGGGTATGGGGAAACTGCAGATGTATTACATAACAGAATAAATAATTCATCTATATAGAACTGATTGGTGCACAGCATGGGAACACACACTTCAAGGCTATGGCCATGCATGCACAATGATGATGACACAAACATATAGAGGGGAAGACTCTGGGAAGGAAGCCACTCAGGAGGAGAAGATGGGGAGGGAGGGAGAAGGAGGTGGGGAGGAGAGGAAAAAGGAAGCATGAATAATCCATAGGAGAATCAAGACAGGATTAAGACAAGGTGGGAGCCAGAAATATCCCCGGCCAAGACAGTTTGGCGCAATAACGCTGCAACAGAGCACAACACGACAGCAGCCACTCCTGCTGCCAGTCGCCGGCAGCTCAGGAAGCAAAACGTTAGGGGATTATAAAATGCCACTATGATGTTGCTGTGTACTGTAAAACTTCCAGTGTCATGCAGTTTAAAGCATAGACTGCCACTCGTCTTCTAGTCTACTTTCTATACTGCCTGTAAAACTTTGGGTAAATATATCATCAATGTAGCACAAACTGGTCTAGGACATTTGCTCAGTTATAAAAACGTTTTTCTCTGAATCCAAACCCTGCTTAAGACTGACATCCTCCAAACTAAACATAATGTAAAAGCCATTTACTGGTACTCGTCATGGAGAACTACTCGCAATGAGAAAAAAGATGTGTGACTTGACTGACTTGAGAGGAACAACAAAGAAACGACAAAGTTAACCAAATGTTTTTAAGCAAGCTAAGCGCTACTAACAATTGAGGTTAAGTCACTGTTAAGTCATAAATGGACATCCTGGACAAACCCCACAATTTTAAAGAGCAAACTAACTTAATAGAGATTACATTTTTCTTTAAACTCTCGGACCAAGCATAACACAAACATTCCTGTTTGCCAATGAAATAATTTGAGTTTCAAGTCATGATGACCCAGCCTACACTGAGAAGGTACTATCGAAAGTTTAATGCAAGGCTTAATTAAACACTCCATTTATTTTGATGTGCTAATTATGATAGAAGACCATTGACAAGAATGCTCTGATAAAGGGACTCTTAAGCCCCTTACACACCGAGCTGATTATCAGCGTCGATAGATGTCGGGCCGTCGATGAGCGTCGTGTCGACCTACTCAGATTGGTGCACTGCACCGTCGTGCAGAGTCCTGCACGGGTCTGATTTTCAAGACCCGCTCCCGCCCCCGCCCCGCCCCCGCGACGTGCAATGCCGAACCCGCCCCGCTACCCGCACATATATGAGCAGTGAAAACGTGCAATTATTAACACACGCAGTTGCATATTTGTCTCAAAAAGTGTGGGATTTTGGTTATTTTCTCCATCTAGGATGACACCAAAAGCCTCCCAGACGTTGGATTTCGCTCTTGAGGAAGTGTTATTGAAAATGCTGTATTCTCCGCTAGAGAGCTTCACCTCAGCCATTTCGAATGTGGCGCGCTCAGCAGCAGATTGATGCGCTGCAGAGGTTATGATTATGCACGGTCCCACGGGGGAGAGGTCTGAGGATTTAAACATTAAACTAAATAATTATTATTTTAATATTAGGGCTGTCAAGTTAACGCGTTAACGGAAAAAAAAAATTAACGCCACTAATTATTTTAACGCATGTGTATTTTTTGTCCTCGGCCGCCCCGTAGTTTCAGAGCGCATCGAGTTTAAAATACCATCTACAAGCTGATGCTGACAGCCCCGCTGATGCTGACAGCCCCGCTCCTGCCGCCCGCTTGTGGCAGACCACACTTCCACGCTCACCGACTGGCCATCGGGAGGACCGGGAGGGTGTATGTGTGGCGCGCCGCGCGAGCGAGGCACACCTTACGTGTTATTGTTGTTGTTAGCATCTGGTGCTAGCTAGCTGCGCTAACGGATATAAGGAGCTGTTTCAATGAAAACAGAGGAGCGACATTTCGCTGACAACTGCGCCGAGCACTTGACTTTATGCAGGTAGCCAGACAGTGGGACATTGTACGAACAGTCAGCACGGATAGTGCACACAACATGATAGCAGCGTCCAGGCAGCTCCCGTTCAAGCATATATGCCTTGAGCTGCATATAGCTCCAACGATCCATCACAGT
>CALSBZ010046776.1:43856-63181 GCA_943591055.1 Gobionotothen gibberifrons
TGTGACACACACACACACACACACACACACACACACACACACACACACACACACACACACACACACACACTTTGTATTGTATTATAGAGGTTCCAGGTTGAATTGAGGCGAATATTTGTAATGTTAACTATGGACAATCATGCGATTAATCGCGATTAAATATTTTAATCGACTGACAGCCCTATTTAATATATTTATTATGCAACACCCGCGACCCGACCCGCATCATCTTTGTTTTACCCAGAACCGAACCCGGAAAAAAGCGCTTGAAAAAATACCACCCGCGAATCACTTTTTTTGCAGGACTCTGCCCGTGGTGTCTTTTCGGCCGTGCCGACACCTTCCGCCGCTGATTGGACATGTTGAATCAGGAGGCCGTCGGCCTAAGAAATCACTCTGATTGGCTGTTCAGCTAGCGAATCAGTGCATGAGAAGCGAAACGGAAGTGAAGGACCCAATCAAACTATTAAGAAGGCAAATCTGAGATTTCATTTAACTCCAGCTCTCGACACAGGCTCGAGTGAAAATGGAACGCACACGCTATTTGTTGCTTGTTTATATCACGCAGTCTGTTCTTCTTCTCTCGGTTATCACGCAGTCTGTCTTCCGGTTGTTGCCTCTTTTGAATGACGAATACACACTACCGCCGCCTGCTGGTAAGGAGAGTTATTGCCACTCACGCATGCACGTGTACGTGCTACTTGGCCGTCGGCTGAAGTCTTTGCGGTGTGTTCCAGTGCGAAACATGGCCAAGACGCAGGAGGCGTGAGGCGACGTTCCGTCGGGACGTGTTCTTTGGTGTCAGTTTGGTGTGTAAGAGGCTTTATTCGTATTTGATCACCAATATGCATTATATTAACATCTATATACATATCTAGTTATTGAAGAACAAAACTGCAATGGTGGAGACCCTTAGTGGTTTGGCAACATAAGCAAACATGAATCACTCCTCTATTTCTCTAGGTTATACATAGATCTCCCTGCTGCTGGGCAACAGGCAAAGATTAGAAACATGTACTGTGTGTAAAATATAAATCTATGCAGAGCTGTATGCTGGTCAAATAGATGAGTCAGCATATAGGGAATCTTAACATGGACTAGAGGTAAATCAAACTTCATTATTTAGGAGACTACTAAACCAACATTCTTTGGCAGTCACTGTTGTAAAATGAACAGTTATGAGAAAGGCATTAAGACAGCAACTGTAAATTCCACAGTATTGTAACATTATCAATATCAAATTACTACATGTCCCCTCACCTGTTCAAACAAAACGCAAACCGACAACAGCAATTGGCACCATTGTCATCTCATCACAATGTATATTTACTGCGCCTGGTTCAAAAGACATACTCAGTCATGAGGTAAAAATGTAATTCACCTTAAACACGCAACATCTTCATTGTCATATTGGCAATGCCACCAGTAAAATGAAGAGCACAGACTTATGAAGCTACCAGGCGCTTACAAAACTTAAAAGAGGAATACCACCCATTTTGCGAAACCATTTTAGTCATCATTATCATGACAACCTCAAAACCAGAAGTAAAGCGAATGAGAGTGGAGTAGATTACACTACAGTTGGATACGATTTACCTACACCAGGTTAATACGGCTCGTAGTGTTCCATTGTATGACTATACATTATTGGTGGTGTTTCATTTCTGCAGTAAAGGTAGTTATCACAAGATCACTATGTTATGGCTAATGTTAGCTAATGTTAGCAAACTCTAGATACAGCAAAGGTATGAAGTTGCTAATTGGATTATACTGTTTAGGTAAATAAATATCAACTACATATTATTAATCTCACTAAGGAAATTGGAATCAGTATGGAACAAAATACTTTTTTACACAATTCAGTATATTTTAGATTAGTCGTACAACCTCTCTTGCTACAACATGGCTAGTAGCCTCTGTTTCATGCTGTGTTAGCAAGCGTCAGGAAGGTGTTAATAAACACACATGACATGGTTAGTTTACCAATTATGTTATTATTTTCAGCTGTTTTAGCTGTTTCACTAAATTGTAGCATTGAAATTTATTCAATAATTATCAATTGTGGACAGGATCATATAAATTAAGTAACGTATTGGAAAATACTCTTAAGGTCAAATGTTTTACAAAAACATTCCTACAGTATAACAAGCCAATACAGCCAATACAACCTTTCTTTCAAATACATACATAGTGGTTCATTTAAGCAAATATTAGCAAACTTTAGACGGTTTATTGATTAATTGATCTAATTTATAATACTGAGTCAGTTTAGTGACTTGATGACTCTTTTATACCTGTGCTGCTTTTAGCATTAACTTTATTCCGTAACTGTCACTTGTAGAGTTGATGGCCACTCTTAAGCTAATGTTACATATCTCGCTTTAAAGAATATTCTCGGGACCAATCTACTATTGCATTCAGTAGCTGGTTTCATGTGTTCATGTCAGACTTATCTGCACATTTAAACCGGTCTTTTATTTCTCATTTGGTGTAATGTGATGTACTTTTCCTACATTTCTAATTTCAAGCCTGAAAGGTAAGCCTAAAAAGTTCGCCTTCCAAAGACTATGATTTGAAAAATACCTGAAAAGTTCATATTACCCATGTGTGATATGAAAGTCAATATCGCCTGACTTTCAGGTCCTGTGTATGGAAACATACCATGTTAACGTTCTTCAATGCATTTCAAGATCATTTCTTTTGTGGTTTGAGGATGTACTGACCATGCACATACTGACTAAACTTATTTTACTGAGTGGTATTCCCTTCTAAGACACAGTATATTAGGCTCATACTTTGGCTAAATGAAACTGACCAGGATCCTCCAAATACTTGTAAACGCAAACAACACCTTGTACCAGAGATACATTGACAGCTATAGACATGAATTGTATTATTATTCAACGTGTTTGAGTCACAAAACTCAAAATCGGGTGAGTTTTATACCACCTTTTAGACAATGTTGTATTCGCCAGGATAGGGAAACAGTGGCACAACATTAGCTTTTGACAGCTTCAAAACCTTAAAGTATTGCTGTACTTCACAATATTAAATAATTCTGGATATATACTGTATATAGATTCCCATATTGCAGTGTATGAAGCAAACATGTTTCATCAACAGTAATTGGACTCAAATGGGACGGAAATAGCCTTACTTTGTTTTGACCTAGTTACCTTCTACACACGTCGAGACTTTGTGAAAAATGTTGAAGTAGGAGCCATTAAATAACAGGTTTGATGAATGGGGGCAACTTAGTTAGGTGGCATACAAGACAGATGAGTTGCAATAAAACAACAATTTGTCTCGGAGACTAAGGTTGCAATGTAGGTTATACAACAAGCTAAATGGAAATATTGTGCTGTTGATGATCATACAGTATATTGCACTTATTAGTGGAATAACAAATAGATTTTGAGGGAACCTTGACAACATCCAATCTGATGAACATGTTTCATAATAATACTTTAGCTTTAATGTCACAATAAATATAGTTTCGTTATGTTATCCCCATAGAAGATAAAAGGGGTGACAGCACAACATATAGCTTATAAAGTCCAGTGAAACTTGTAATGTAAGATAATGTGCAACCCTTTAGGAAATCATTCTTTTAAGGAATGGCTTGATTTATGAAGTTGAAAAGCAAAGTATTCTTACTGAAAACAAAACATGAGAAAATAGCAAAACTACCAATCAAATGATCCTGTTTATCAGAGCCTGACAGTTTATTCCTTTCATGCTATAGAGCTCTATTGCTGGGATATTAAATATGCAGCTGAGAATAGACCTACAAATGTACTTTTTCCTCCTGTATAAATGCATTGTAACCCATTCGAAACAAGTCGATTTTCAGTGGGCTTGGGACTAAGTGCTAAAGATATGTAGTTCAGAAAGAATCTCAGAAAGATCAACACTTTGTTTGAAGTCTTTTTAGTGGATTTGTTGACACGAGGAACATTTTAGAAAAATGTCATCTCGTTCTTTAAGTGGTGTGTCAAAAGGAGACAAAGCAAACTTTGATAATGTGATTTTAAATATCGGATGTGTTTTGAATATTGGATATAACATGCTGTTTCCATAACCCATCGGTAAGACCCAGTGTATGGCATTAGAATAAACTCTATTAGATTCTAATGTTACTATTTAAATACACAGGAGCCTAATCAGACATTACCCACTATTGGCTGTAATGCTAATTGTAACAAATCTGAAGCATCGTGAATGTGTAGGTTGAGCTATAACACGTCGCCTGAGAAATTACCAAGTATATTTTGGAATGATGATCCAGAAGAGCCTAAACGCTAAACAACAAAAACATTTGCTGCTATGCTTGACCTCATGTAATAGCTGTATTTCAGACATAAATTGGTGATGCCATTCAAATTCACTTATTTTCTAACCAGGTTTTAGAGTGATTATTACAAAGCCTGATAGACCACTGTTGTTTAAAAAGGGCTGTTGAGTAAATAACTGTTATCTTAAATATGAGGGTGAATAGTAGAGATTATTAAGAAGTCAAGACACAAAAACAAACAATAAAAAGATGGCCACAGTTTCCAGTATAAAAACGTGAATCATCAACAAACATTGACACTGCATTGTGCAAGAAATAAGATCTAGTATACTGGTAACATTCCACTGTTTATTACTGGCCTACTGTGTTCAACTTTTCTTCCCTTTTTCATTCTTTTTTTAAGAAAATTGTGTCATTAAAAATCTTTCTATAGTATATTATTTTCTTAAAAAATATAGAAAAGTGTAATTTACAGTTATTTTACACATGAAATTAACCTCTGGCTTCTGTTTTGGCACAGATATGACTAAAGTTGTTATTTTGCAGCACATGGTGTTACAGAATATGCTTCGAAACAACTAACATAAGTCACTACAGCGTAGCAAGAATAAAGAATACGCAGACTTCATACACGAAAATTAAATTCATGCATACATACATTACAGTGCCATGCAAACACAGTTCATTTTGGGTATTAAATTATTTAAGATTTGCATTTCTTTCCCGTGTTTCAAACATTTCATGCCTTCTTGCTATACATACATGACATGGCTTTTACATAATGTGACATTTACTGCAGCAGCTGTATGAAGTAGCCTGCCAAAAACATCTACTTTCCAAGCATGGTTTGGTAAATAAAAATCCTACGGTTCTTATAATTGACAATTCAGCATTTAAGATTACTTTCTAACTCCACAAAAGCTGCAAATGTGGTGACAGGTAATTCATGACTCTTTTTCACCTCTGCATCTTATTCTGCGGGTGGGTATAAGTGGGTTTAATAACCCTTTTGCTTCTTGTTAACGGCGAACTATCCCTCTTCACACCACAAGAAAACAGGACAGCAGTGTCCTCTTAGTGATAGCCCTACCCAACCAATCCCCTAAAAGCATATTGACTGGTCTGAAATCAGCCACATCTGCTCTTATACATGGTGTCTCTATCACATGCAGGAGGTCAGCCTCAGATTTGTATCCGTCAGAGCTGCTGACCTTGAGTGTCTTTGTATCGGGTCTCCAACATAGATTCTAATCGCGCCTTCGCACATGTAGATAATATTGTGTTCACTCTGGTGAGGTGGGAGCCATTTTAAGACTGAACATTGAGGAAGGGTATTTATGGACTGGACATTTTGAGATGTTATTTGATTAGGTCACATGTTACCTATTTATTACATGGGCAAGACCAGCTCAGGGCCTACATATGTCATTATTAGTCTTCCAGATAGACAGCCGAAGTCTCAACGTCACTTCCAGGAGAGTTCTGTTTCACTATTTTGCAGCTAGAATGAATTACTTGAAGAAGTTAAATCTTTACGAGGTTAACTATCCACAGTCTAGGATTAGTGTTTTTTTATAGTACGTGCTATTATTTCACCCTTGATTATTGAACCAAAGTTTAAAGATTGATTTGCTGAACACAACATGGAAACACAGCATTTACCTAGCGTGGCATTACCGTTAGCCATTTTTCTTATTTTAACAGAATATTCCTTAGCTCGTATTTGTCATGATTGATGTTCACCCTCAATAGTCTTAGGCTAGGGGTGAGTGGAATTCATAAAGCAGCACTTTTTTGTGACATGAGGGTGCATGAACAACAACAGGCTAATAGACGCTAAAACGCTCTGCAGAGCTGAGGTGAACCATTATACAGATGTGTGATGAATATTTGTGACATTGTCCTTTGATCCATTGATCTATCCATAAGTGTAGCTTTAAAGGCTGGCAAATACTAAATTGACAATGATTTTGCTTTTTCGAACATGCTAACCATGTCTTTACAAAATGGAGTGAAGACCATACAAGGGCTATTGTTGATAGCAACCAATCCAGAACTTTCCCTCTACGTCAAGGCCGCGCCCCTTTTTGGGTGAAAACATTCTGTCATTTGACTGGCGGTATATACAGATTCTGGAAGGATTTTACCATCACGTGAAAAAATTAGCAATACTGTGCATTAAGGATGGTCAGTCAGCAAACACTTACATAACGTCATTGGAGATCTATTTCAGTCTGCCGGTGGACTACTGGCACACAGCAGGTTAAAACTTAAACTGGGATTTCCTTGGCTTGTCATGTTTTATATTTTAATGCAGCGACTACAGTCACTACGTTGACTTTTAACATAACAACTGTGTACATGGACAATTTGACATTATTGTTATTAGCATCATAATGTAGCTGTGAAGTAATGTTTTTAGTTGTTGTTGTTTGACATGCAATACATGACACAGCAGCTTTAAGCATGATCCAACCATTTTTTCCGCTTTCCGTCAATTGTTTTTCTTAACCAGAAAGTGGGCGGGCCGTTGCCAGGCTGTGACGTAGCGCTGCTCTTATCGATATGGTAGGGCTAGTTCTGGAACAAAACCTGAAGGTAATGGTTTCACTTCGGCTATCTATCAGTTTTTCACATTATTCAGATATGGTGTATGTAACTAAAAGTGCCTTACTGCTTAATTAAAAGCCTGCTTCACAATCTTCATCTGAACGACATTTAGTAGCAATCATTGAAATTAGCTTAAATAATTCATGATCCATGTTGACTTATATGAAAGTTTAAACTAACTGAGACGTTTTTGTTGTTATAGAACTCAGTCAAACTAAAATATACACTGTTTGGCATCACTGCTAGGTTTGGATAACATTCAGAACAATAACCAGTGCCATGCCAGTAAGCTTGTGTAAGTTGATCACAGAGACATTCATTCTCTCACATAGACTTCCCATTGTTTTCAACCTGCTATAAAGTTCAATGCCTCGGAAACACTCTTCACTTTTGGTTTTACTGGTCTGGTGCAAAAGCAGTTTAGGATTAACTTGAGTCATACTCAGGCTTGCTGCACGACAGTCCCTTATCACCTCCTCTTCGTACGCTGCAGCCCACTGCAGTTCCTTTAGACATTGCATACAACCTTATTTAACCTCTGGAATAGAGCAGACATATCTCCTGCTTATATTAACCGTGGCTGTATTCACACAATGCAATGTGCAAGGTAACTCTTCATAATGGACACAGTGTATGCCATCTGCCCTGTTCAGCTGTTAAGCTATTGTATCTGTCACAGAAAAGCATTTGGTGTGCAGTTCCTCTTTTTCCACAGAATTTGGGATAGTTTCTTTTTGTTGGGTGTGAGGAGTAAGGTGCGTGCACAGTCGTCTCCTGCACAATTGGTTAGCAAAGCGTAAGTCCTAGAACAACTTCTTTGTATACCAAACGGTTGGGAAAGAGATTTAGAACCATGTTGCAGTTTGTGCAAATGAGATACACTGTCCAGACTGAAGGACTGAATGACTAACCAGTAGGTCTGCGCTCTACTCCAGCCAGCTTAGCTGCTATTGTTTGGGAGTTTCCACTCCTGAGGGGACATCTCGAACTCCCCTGCACCTCAAGAGGCGCTTTACCATTGGTGAACACCTCTAATCCATCAATAACTGACGGATAACCACTGATACTCATTGCTAAAACTACACACTACTCAGACATTTGTCACATCAGGATTTTCCCTGACTTCAATGCATTCTATCTCCTCCCTTTCTCTTTCTCTTTCCCTCTCCCGCTCCCTCTCCCGCTCTTTACGCTTGGCCCTTTTTTTTTTCTTGTGTCTCGTTTTGGACGGCGGGAAGAAGGTCAGGAAGACGGGCAGGATGACGAAGCAGTGCAGCACAACGCAGCCCGCGATGAGAAGGGAGCACTTGAACAGTGTGTAGGTCAGATTGGAAGGCACAAACACCAGGGGCATGATCCCGATCACAAAGCAGGATGTGTTCTGCAGGATCGCCGCCCCGTGCTCCTCCAGTGCCAACTTGATGCATTGCGTCCTAGTGTGCTCATTGGCCAGCACAAAAGTGTACACGTGTGGTGCACAGTGATCCATGGCGAAGTTGAGGGTATAAATAAGGCACAGGATTGAGATGCTGTCCATGCCAACGTTCCAGAGGGTCATCAAACCCAAGACGCCCAGCTCGACGGACGTTACTGTGAGGATGAGCCAGAAGTTACCCAAGGGGTTGATGACCAGGAAGAAAGTGAGGATGAGGATTGTGAGTACACTGAAGCCTGAGGTCAGGATAGGCGAGATGACAGAGGAGCTGTAGCGGTCCATGAACACAAACGTAGGATTGAAGGCAATGAACTTGATGCTGTTGATCAGCATCAACGGACGAAGCTTCTCCAGAAGCTCCACCACCTCCTCTCGCTTCTTCTCCGTCGTCCGGGCAACCAAATACATCCGAGAGGCGATGATGTCGTACTCATCGGTCTCACGATTCTTGGAGAATATGATGTCCTCAGAGAAGTGCTGGTACTCAGGGCTGCGCAGAAAGGAGCCCTTGAGGATTGTGATGAAGTCACCCTTGGTTGACGCACTCACATTCACCACCCGCAGGTATTGGAAAAAGTTGTCCATCCAAGAGATCTTGTTGAAGCCATGACTCAAAGTCTTCAGGTGCTCCTGCACCGTGGAGTTCCAGTACTCGATGGGTTCGTAAATGTAAAACCCAATCACGGGACTGTAGTTACTGAAGTATTTCTGCTGGGTCAGGGCATACGAAACACTCGGAGAGTTACTCGCCAGCAGGTTCACAATATTTGATCCATCACTGATTTGTAAACATCCCATGAATGAGAAAGATGCGTATATGAGATATAGAATGACCACAAAAGGTTTGACATAAGTGTTGGTAATCCATTCTGTGTAGTGCTCACGCAGGAAGTGCTGGATGAAGTGATTCTGGTAGGGGACGCTGTCGTGGTGCGTGGACAAGTCATGGCCGTCACTCATCATGGTTTTAAACCATGTGGGCTGGCGATCCAGGTACTCCACTGAGGGGATTTTACAACAGAAAACACTGTGGTAGCGGTTCTGCTCCAGCTGTCCGGCAAACACCAGGCAGGAGCCGTAGAAGGAGAAAACATAGAAGTAGTTCACCAGGATGGCAACGCACATGCTCTGGCAGAAGATTTTCACCGACTCAATGTTGGTAAAAGGGCTAGCTCCCATGCCGAATGTGATGATGTAGAGTGAGCTGGTCATGGTGTAGCACACCATCACATCGGCAAAAGCGTCTGCCACACGCTCCTTGAAGGGAAGGTTCTCCCTCGTTCTCCTCCAGCCTGCCAGCAGCTCGAACACTCCTTTGGTTCCATGGCCTAAGAGAAAGATAGAAAAGCAAGTAAGAATTATGTTTAAACTTATGTATTAGCAGTATGTACAGTAAAAATCACATGTTCAGGAAAATTGGCCCATTTCAATGATATACCCTATTGTTGCATGTAATGCTCCAACATGTCCTTTGTAAGAAGCATTGCTTGACATACAGAAACTAGAGAAAGCTCCAATAGTGCAGTGATTAATTAATTTTGTAGACCAGCCCAGAATTAAGCATACGTTTTGTGGCCAACACACGTTTTATGATATATGTGGACCTTATCCTGCTGTACAAAACTCATGTATTTTATGTCGTAGAACAAAACAAGAACATCTCATAAGCTTGTAAACCTAAGATCATATTTCAGGCTTCTATCTAAAATCACATTCAAAAAAACATTGACTGCTACGTTTTTAGGACACCAATCTATAGTTGAAAAACAGGAAACTCTAATATTTTAAGCAATTAAATACAGAGAGCAGGTAACCTGTACATCTTTTGCCTCACTCATCACTCCCTAGACACCAACTGATTTTAATTTGCCACAGCTTTAACCTTGTAAGATGAAATACAATAGATATAACATTGGTCATGTATTAACAACCACTTATTGGCAGTGACTATAAAAAAAGGATTTGATTAGATGTGATTGTTTATCTGAATTCTTGAGGCTTATTACCAACTGCTATCACAATTTACTTGAGCTTACATAAAACCAGTAAATATGTCAGGGTATATGCTGATGTCAGCCGATTTATATAACCCGCAATACAATACACTCTTCAATACAAAAGCCAATGTACTGTAGTTTTTGGTGTTTTCAGCATTACCATTAAGGCGCCTTTGTATGAAACAACGGATTGAAAATAAAACTTGAACATCCTTGGTTTTACTCCACTAATAGAGACGCTGGCTTAGTGTTTCTTTTCATATCTGAGATGGAGCTGTACACATTCCTCGTTACCATGCACTAGTGAGCAGCATCCAAATCTGTCTGCAGCAGGCCCATTCATGCGAGTCAAATCTATGGGATTTTCACCAGTAAAAAATATAGACATGAATACCCAACGTTCAAAGGCATATGCTCAGTAGTGCAAAATCTCCCACACAGGAACACCCGCCCACCCACACACACTGTTCATTTATTTGTAAAATGCCGGAGCTGCATTCCTGATGAGGGGGGAAAGTGCTGCGAAGGAATGTGCTATACATTTCTGAATGCTAGAATCAATTTGAATGTTCCTCCACCATGTAAATATTTCAGTACAAGTGAACACCGCATTCGGCCAATGCATATCTTTCTCAGCCAACATCAGCTTTTAAAAAATTCCTTTCAAATCAAGCCGCTGGACAGGGACGTGAGAGGACTGCATTGTAAATGTCCCCTTGTCTTTGACAGAGCATAAGTGAATTAGCTATAAAGGATGAGGTCTTTGTAATGAGTTGGCTGGATGGCATTTCCTGCTTTTAGTTTTATTAAGCAGTGCTGCAAGTCAATTAGTTAGTGTCAGTTGGTTTAGAGGGTGTGGAGAGAAAGAAAATTCATGCCCATGGTTTTTCCAACATTACACCAGGGGCGTTTCCCTTCACCAGTCACCAAATAGGATATTATTGTACTGTGTCATTTTCTGACCATGATTCGAAAAGCTCTGTGATTAATTTACAGTGATTGATTGCTGGCCGGAGGTGGGGGAGAACAAATAATGAGACCATCTGGTTAAGTGCCCCTGGTTAGTATCATCGCTTACACCACTGAAGGAGTCTTACTAGAATGTTTTTACCATAGCAATAATAAGTGTTAAAGTATGTATTTTAGGAGGTATTCGTTCACTTATGCAACAATACTTAGGATTTGGGCTGCACGACTTGGAAACAATTGAATAACGCGGTTATTTAGACTGATATTGCAATTGGAATATAATATGCAATATTAGGAATGATTTTTGTATTTATTATTATTTACATTATCTATGAAATATATATTACAATGATCATGGTGGATTTTTTTCAAGAGGATCTGTACCAAACAAATACTTTTTATTAAATCGGCAGATTATGATTTGTGGGCCGTGACTTTTCTTCAGCACCTTAGTGCTAGTGCAATTTGGACAACGCACTACTCCATATTGCAATTCTGTTTATTATAATTATACATCCCTACTTCATATGAAGTGAAATATTATTTCCAAAGCAGCATGAACAATCAGTGATTTAACACTAGAACCGCCAACGGGCCAATTTTACCCGCAGCTGTTCTGTATGTAACTTTTTTTCAATAAAATATTAAAGTCTCCCAGTCGGTGACTTTTCCTGAAAGTGTGTTATGTAGCACCCTCTGTTATTAAAAATTGTCAATATGAAGTCAGATTGAAAAAATCGGCCAAAAAATTGCCATACCTATACCTATATCCGCCAGCGGGTAATATTTACCTCATAGAAAATGCAGCGTAAACATGACACGTTGCTATAGCAACGCCTTTTGTCTACTGCGGTTCCTTATAGATAGAGAGATAGATAGATAGATAGAGAGAGACAGATAGTTATTGATAGTGTAACATCTTGGAGAATACAAGATCTTGGATGACTGAGCTCACGTTGAGGACATAATGCATGTGTGCAGGTTACGTGCCACTTAAATAAAGATGGACACTCGGAATGAGAGAAGTAGTCCGCGTTGTCTGTTTATGCAGACAATTATATGTCCATAGAACAGAACATTATAGATAGATCGATAGAGAGATTTGTACACAAAACACAAGTCTAACACCAAGCGTTTAAATCAGCACTGGTAGCGATATTTTATACTATCGGCAGAAACTATATCATATGAAAAGCTGAGAGTCCACAGATTCTATTGGTATAAGTTTCATCCCTGTGCGATGAAAACTCACTGTTCTATATGATAAATAAAAGAACATTGTACCTTGAAAATCAATAGCGGGTAAATGTGAAATTGTATGTTCTACCTTCAAATCAACCATTGGCCTCTATTTGTTTCACTTCTATATGAATTTATAATTCTATCTATCATGGACTTTTCAGTCTTTTGGTTGTCAATTTTTTAGTCTACAAAATGTCAGCAAAGTAAAACATTCAAACATACACACACACAGCTATTTTTATATTTGTGTATCATTACTAGGGATGTAACGATATACCGTATATCGCGATAAATAAACGTCTCAATACCGTCGTGAGACTGACAAAATCTACCGCGATAATATATGGTTAATTTTTTCTTTTATCTTTATTTAACCAGATGGTCCCATTGAGATCATCGATCTCTTTTTCAAGGGAGACCTGTCCAACATGGCAACAAGTAGGTTATAACATGAACATACAACAACAGATAACACAAAAGGACATCGTATGTACAGGGCTACATGTACATACCTAGAGACATGGACAAGTACCAACAGTATATTGATATCTCGCCCTGTCAATAAGCCTCACCTTCTTGGCAACAACTGTATTGTTTTTGAAGTGGTGGAGAGACAATGCACAGTTTTACCCACTGCTGTCACCCATGGCCAAAGCATATCTCTCTGTCCCACAGAGGTGGTGTTAGACAGTTTCCGTCAGGTCTGAACTCGCCACTAACGTGTCGCGCTGACACGGGGGGAGAGAGAGAGAGCACGCTCGTGAACTGTCAACGGGGGGGCGGGACGGTGTTATGCCGTGTTATCAGGGGTTAAATTGGGATTTGACATGTGGGGGGGCTGTGTTTTTTTGGGGGTGGGGATGCGGGCTATATATGAGGCCCAATCCTAAAGCAACTGCTCCTGTATCAGATGCACTATTTGATGCCACCGATCGAGAAAGTAAACATAGAAAGAATGTCAAATAGACCGTCTTTTTATTAGTATTATTTAACTGGAATTAATTTACATTAACCAGCACTGCGCGGGCCATACTTGGAGCAGAGACATCTAGCCTGTAAAAGCGGACAAAAGTGAGCGGGGAGGACCAGCTCGCCGCTGCACAAATATCTTGGATGGAAACACCCTTGAACAAAGCCCAGGATGTAGCCAGTCCACGAGTAGAATGAGCACGCAGGCCCGTTGGTGCCTGCAAACCCTGACTCGTATAAGCCAGAGCAATCGCTTCCACAATCCAGTGGGAGAGCTGTTGCCTGGTAACGGGCTTGCCCTTCTGAGGATTAGCCCAGGATACAAAGAGTTGGTCATTGCATCGAAACTCTTTTGACCTGTCCATATAGGTGCGTAAAGCACGGACTGGGCACAGCAAATTCGGCCGCTGATCCTCAGAGGAACACAGCGGCGGAGGAAATGCCTCAATGTCAATGGGAGTACATGAGCCAACTACCTTAGGTACAAAGGCAGGGTTGGGCTTCAGCAACACTATCGTTTGCCCCGGGGCAAACTGAGTGCATGAAGGATGTACAGAGAGCGCATGAATGTCACTGACTCGCTTGGCAGATGCCGGAGCCAGTAACAACACTGTCTTAAGTGACAGGTGTTTCATGTCAGCTTCTTCCAGGGGTTCAAATGGAGATCGAGTGAGCCCATCCAAAATCACTGCCAAGTCCCATAAGGGCACCAGTGATCTGGAAACAGGGAGGAGCCTGCGAGCCCCTTTCATAAAACGGCAGCCAAGGGATGTTGGCTAGCCGTCTTTCCCTCAAAGCCCACATGGCATGCAGCAATAGCAGCCAGGTACACTTTGATCGTAGAGAAAGCTCTGTGTTTATCAATCAGGTCCTGTAGAAATGATAAAATCACCCCGACGGGACATTGAAAAGAGATGTGTCCTTTTTCAAGGCACCACTCCTCAAACACCCTCCACTTACAGTCATAGAGGGACCTGGTGGAGGAAGCTCTTGCACTCTGAATAGTGTTTATCACCTTCCGAGGGAGCCCCACTGTATTCAGGTTATACCACTCACGGGCCAGGCCCATAGTGCCAAGCGCTCTGGGTGTGGGTGAAAAATCGTCCCCCCCACCTGAGACAGTATGTCCCTGCGTAGTGGGAGCTGCCACGGCTGCCCGCACAGCAGCTGATATATCTCCGCTACCCAGTACATTGCAGGCCAGTGTGGAGCTATTAGGATCAGTGTGTGGCGTTGTTCTCTCGCTCTGGCCAGAGTTGGGGGTATCAGAGCCAGGGGTGGGAACGCGTACAGAAGGGCCGGAGGCCAAACGTGCGCGAGTGCGTCCACGCCTAACGGTGCGTTTAAATCGCGCATTGAAAAGAACAGCTGACATTGAGCGTTTTCTTTTGATGCGAACAGATCCACCGCGGCCCGGCCGTAATGCACCCACAGCTGACTCACAATCATTGGATGTAGAGTCCAGTCTGCATATAGTGGTGCACCTCTGGACAGCAGATCTGCCCCGAGGTTCATCACTCCTGGTACGTGCGTCGCTCTCAGAGAGAGGAGACGTCCGCAGCTCCATAAGATCAGTTTGCGTGCCAGCATGTGTAACTGGAGAGAACGCAAACCCCCTTGGCGGTTTATATACGATATGGTGGTCGTATTGTCCATCCTCACGAGGACATGATGTCCTCTGAGAAAAGGCAGAAAGCGTTTTCAGGAACACCGCTAAAAGCTCCAGATAATTTATGTGTGACCGTTGGAGGTCTCTGCTCCAGAGACCCCTCACAGGTCGACCTTCGTATATGCCCCCCCAGCCTGTCAGACATGCGTCTGTGGTGACCACTTTCCGCGATAGGACAGCACCCATAGGCACGCCCCGTACTAGAAAAATCGGGTGCAGCCAGTGGCGCAGTGCCATTACGCATTTCATAGTGATCATCACTCTCCGCGCGCCATGACGCGCGGGGTCCAGTCTGAGGGCAGCTACCCAGCGCTGAAACTCCCTCATGTGTAAGCGTCCCAGTCGTACCACCAGGATGGCTGACGCCATGAACCCCAGTAACCGCAGACATGATCCGAAGAGAACATATTTGCGTGGCTGGAAATGAGCGAGGCAAGCCCTGAAGGCTTTCACTCTCTCTGCTGACAGGCGGGCCGTAAAGGGCACCGAATTCAGGCGTAGGCCCAGGAAGAGTACAGTCTGGGCCGGGGACAACATGCTCTTTTCTGTGTTTATTACGAAACCCAGGTCGAGCAGGTGTTTTACGAGGACATTCGTCTGCGTAATAGCCTCTTGCTCCGACTGTGCGATAAGGAGGCAGTCGTCCAGATAAGTTGCCAGGCGAATACCCTGTTGTATTAACGGGGCTATCGCGGCTTCCGTACACCGTACAAACACCCGTGGGCTGAGAGACAGACCGAAGGGAAGTACTCTGTACTCGTAACAGACACCCTGAAAGGCGAACCTCAGATATTTCCTGTGTGGATAATATACTGGGATGTGGAAATACGCATCTTTCAGGTCGACTGATGTGAACCAGTCGTTTGGGCGCACGAGACGCAGCAGAGATGTGTGAGTGAGCATTCTGAATTTGTATCTTTTGAGATATTTGTTCAGAGCTCTCAAATCTAGTATTGGCCGAATTCCGTTCCCTCCCCGTTTGGGAACGAGGAAATACTTTGAATAAAAGCCGCTCTGACTCTGTTCGGCGGGTATTATAGATATAGCCTTCTTTTCTAGTAGTGAGAGAATCTCTTGCTCCAGAATATGGGCCGACTCTCCCCGGGCTCGTGAATACAGAATGCCCGAGAAGTGAGGGGGGGTGACAGCGAATTGGAGTCTGTAACCCTGTGTTACTGTCTTGAAAACCCAAGCAGAATCTGTGAGCATCTTCCACTTTCCGCTTCTTAAAGCGAGAGGAGATGTCACAACACTGTCGTCTGCCCTCTGTGTCTTTATTTGTTGTGTTATGGGGCCCTCTAGTGTCTGAACACGGTGGTACCCCAGGTCGACACTGCGCATGCGCGTGGCGGTGACGCCTTCACGGCCCCGTCTATCGTCCGTCTTCTGAGAGAGGCAGCAGCCTCCATTAGAAGAGGGGCAGACGTCAGACTGTTCATTGTTTTTATTGTTTTTCTTTTCATTTGTATTAACTGCGCCCTTGGCTTTATGCCTGGAAACGACAGTGGAAAATGATTTATTGGGAAACAATAATGATGTGTTTGTGTGACTTAAACAGGCAGCGGAGTTTACTGTCTTTGATGTCAAGTCCATTTCCCTCATGGCGCGAACTTGACCACAGTGCCGTCACAGTCCAAAGAGGAGGCACCCTGGATTGGGGCCTTGTTGCTGAAAGGGCGGTCTCTCCACGAGACCGACACCTCGTCCAGCATCTCTGGAAAGACTGGGAGAAGCTGCCTCTTCATCCTCGCTGCTTGGGGCAAGTTCTTCCCCTCATTGCGAGATCTGGAGGTCTCCTTGGCCACTTCGGGCCAGGGGATGTCCAGCCTGGACGCAGCGCGTTGACACACGGCCTGCAAGTCCATACTGAGGCAGGGCAAAGCTGGTGTGCTTTCGCCCGGGGGAGCGGACATCGCCCCCGGCTTTGCAGCCTGAGCAGATGAAACGAAGATGTCATCTTCGTGCTCATCCGAGTCGGATAGGAGGCATCCTCTTCGTCTTCCATATAATCCAGCTCTCGGACATCCTTCGCGGGTGGAACCACGTGAGGTCCAGCTGGGAGCCCCAGCCTGACACAGCGCTCTCACTGCTCTTGCCGCCAACGGACCCCAGCCTGACACGGCGCTGGGCTCCGGTTCCGCAGCTGCCGCCTTTGTTGAGCTCCAGCCTGACACGGCGTGGTGCTCAATCTCCGCGGCGGACGCCACCATGTCCTGATTGCCGGCCGGCGAATCAACGGACATGAAGGGGTCCTGTCCCGACAAGCTAGCTTGGCGCGCTAGCCGTCGGCAGAGGCTCTTGATGGTGAAGCGGGCACAATGTCCGCACGAGCCGGGGTTATCGATAGCCTCCTGGGCGTGTTCCAGCCCAAGGCAGGACGAGCAGACCTGGTGTGAGTCCGTGCTCGAAATCTTAAACCCGCAGCCGCAGAGCCGAGCCTCCGAGTCTCCGATTCCTCTGGTGTGAGGGAGAGAAGGGTCCATCCTCGTTTTGCCGGGGTGTCTGCGCGGAGGGACATGCTAGTAACAGGTACGTTACCAAAAGGAAAATCCAACCTCATCGTTAATCCGAAAGGAAAAAGCGACGGTGTAGATTTTTCTTTAAAAAATATTAACTGGTGTGTTAATATCTTTCCTATCTCCGTCTCCTCTGGTGTGAGGGAGAAAAGAGACCGTCCTCGCTGACCGTGGTGTCGGTGTGGAGGGAGGAAAACTAGCAACAGGTATGTTACTGTTTGAGAAAAAAATCAAACCCTAGCGTTATTCCGAAAGAAAAAACGGCGGGGCAGACTGCAATATTAACTGGAGTGTTAATATTGTTCAATCTTCTTGCAAAGCAAAAAAGTAACCGGCGAGCGCCCGTCGACCGAATGTTAGCTTGGGTTCAGTCTGTGGACCGTTAAGCTAGCCCGGCTACTGATATTCAAGATGTGCTCTGAAGCGATGTTTGAATGACGCTGCGACGTAGCGCAAGCTACTTAAAGGGTGGGTGGATTCCCTGACGTGGACGTCAAGATCACCAGCCAATCAGGATTGGCGTAATGAGATTGATGCTCCGTTTGCATACGCGTTGAGGCGCATCCCATAGTGAGACATCGAAAGGAGTGTTATGAATGAGAACTAAATAATTTCCTTTTTGGAGGGCATGCATAACACGGCAAACACCAGAGCCTCGCTGAGGGGAAACTTTGGCGCTGTTCCGAGTTTGTTCTAATCTGTCAAAATGAAAGAGTGCTTTCAGATTTTTCGGTCATTGTTAAAAAAAATATTCGGTTAACGCAGGGATCGGCAACCCGCGGCCCTCGGGCCGCATGCGGCCCTTTAAGCCCTCTGCTCTGGCTCCTTTGAGCTTAGACAAAAATAAGAAGGAAATAAAATAAAAGTATTTGTAGGACTATTTATATTTTCTTGCATGGTTGAAAATGTTTCGTATCTTGTATTTTGAGGTGATACTGTGACACATATATAAAAAACAAAAAGGGTTTTAATTAGGTCAACTAAAATATGCGTCATATCCTGCTACGGTCCCGCGCTAGCGCCTTTTCTTGCAGGCGAATAACCTGACCCTCGGCTCGATGAGCAAAGTTGCGAACTATGGATAAATCGAAGAAAAGTACCGGAGGAACACAGGATTTAATTCTGCGTGGACAGAGTTATATGCTTTCACAGCAAACGATGCTGGCTTACCGGTATGTTTGAGAGAAGTTGTCAAAGGTGCTGCAGCCTTTACGTATCGAGGAACAACACGGGAGACAGCTGACGATCTTCAGTCATAATTCAATGGGGTATGTAATTTATTTCAGAAAACACTTTTTGTTATATTCCATGGAATGCTCTTAACGTCCCGATATCAATGAATATATTAAATGCTTTGACAATAAATACATAAAAAAATGTATCTATGGAAGCCGTGGCGCTGTAAAAAGCACGACCAATCATCTGAGCCGGCCCGGCTAAAGTAACTGGATGGCCTACCTGCCTGTCAGCCTTCCATCTGTGCTCAAACTTATCTCGTGCCCTCATTGGTCATGTGCACGTTCGTGTGTGTTGGAGGAGGGGCTCTGTAAGGAAGTCTGAAGGAAGGGGCAGATTTTTTCCGGTTGTGTATTTTCAAATTCTAGCGCACTCGAGCTGGTTTCTC
>CALSBZ010046776.1:68181-78760 GCA_943591055.1 Gobionotothen gibberifrons
CACACACACACACACACACACACACACACACACACACACACACGGCCCTGCAGCGAAGACCACGCTCATATAATCTGTTGCTCTCGCCTTCTTCACCCACACACAGACGCTGTGGAACAAACACCCACATGCTGAGAGTAAATGAACTAGTCTGCCTCCTTTTACCTCCTCCTTTTTCTCTATATATGAAACTGCTGTTGGTGAAACACATTTTCTGGGAGCTGCATTGAAGGCATAGGGCAAACAGTCCTAAAAAGCTGTGAAAAGCCAGTTATCAGCCTGTGAAAAACAATAAAAATGTGCTTTACAAGTGGTGTGGTTTAGCTTTTTCCCAAGTGTATCTGCTATTTTCTACAATGAGATCATTTTGTCAGTATTTTCTCGGTAATGATACCATTGGAGAGTCCGGATTCTTGGACTGAAATTAAAATCAATATTCTGAATGAAAACCAGAATTTGAATAAAGGCTTCCCTTTATTTTAATTATCTTTTAGTCACTCATTGAGAAATTGGACAATGTTTTAACCTGTTTAGCCCTGAGCCTGTTTTTCAGGTCTCAGGCTCGAAAATGACATTCCCAGAACAAATGACCACATCTTCCCTTCTAAAAGGGTTAAATGAATTAATAATCTTTAATAATAAACCTGTGAGTTGGATGTAGAAAAGTCAGAATCAATATAGATGTTTTTTATTTTAAAGAAAATTCAGATTGAACATAGTAAAAAACTGTAAATTATAGTGTCCGTCCATTTTTTTACTTATAGTGAAAACTACCCTTGGATGATGGGTTAGTAGACTAACAGCTTTAGGAATCCAAAGAACAACATATAATAAGTACCCTGTATCAAGATTGATGCAAAACAAGTGTCATTTGACCTTTTTAGAAAGGTTTAGCAAAAAAAACTCCACGGCTGAAGTCGAATAGTCCATTTAGCTTAACCGAGTGAAATGACCAGGAAGTCCATGAGTGGCAGCCATGATGAGTGCCGTTCGAATTCTCTAGATGATAGGAAAGGAGGTTTCAAACTTCCTTTATAACCTCCTTTAGCTTAGGAACCACTGGACCTCCCTTACCGAAAGGAGAGGAGAAAATGCTGCCCCACAATGCCTTGCAGCCGCAGCATTTGCCGTCACACAGTCGGCCGTTCACGGAAACAAACGATGACGGAGAAATGATATCATGAAAGTTACGGTGCTTATTAAGCTTTTTAAAAACGTATGTGGTAAGTTGCCAAAGTGCTTTGTTTTTAACGTTCATCAGTATTATAATCAAAAAGAGAAATATTATCAAATAAAGTCAACATTTCACAGTCTTTACTGAGCTGTGTGGGTTTTGTTCAACTTTTAAAAGATGTTTGAATGGTGATATACACAGTGATAGATGTTAAGGACTAACGTTTATAATAAATACATTTGTATTGATTTTAAGATCTTTTCATACAATCATACGTATTGGGATAATTTGTATTGGGTGACGAGCATAACTTTCATAACTTTTTTATTTCAATTCCAACTTTGGTCATGAAGAATATGTTTCTCTGTTGTCCACGTTCATAAAGCATAAAGCAACAGCATCAGAGCACGGTGCAGAGTCTCTAGATGAGTTTACAATAGTCCTTCGTTCTTATTAAACTGTGGTTTCCATGGTTTCCCCACAGCAGCAGACGCACAAAAGGACGTCCGCTGGCGCATCATAAACACGTTGGATAGTGAAAGTGCAGTCGGATTCTCTAAAGTACCGCAGTCTCTTCTCCTAAGTCCTTTTGAATTCTCCTATCCACTATCCCTTAACCCCATGACGTTTCACTCAGAGATCAAGGGATAGACGATAGGGTTAGAACTTAGGAGCTGATTTTTGGATTGTCCGACCGCAGCCCTCCTCTGAGGTGATTTGGGTGGAAATGGGGGTTTTACCGTTTCTCTGGAACCCATTGGTCGATTTTGGTGATTGACATCTCTTTCTGACCGTTAGAGCCAATATAATCGAAGGGGAATCTCCCCGCTCACACACACATGCTAAAAGAAAAAGGTGGGGGCTTCGCGCACGCACTTTTGCATCGGAGTGAAAATATTTCTAGCTCTGACATCTAGAAACGGAAAAGCAGGTTTATTGCTTATGGATTATCAGAAATCATTTCAAAGGGACACAGACACATTGGATTAACTTCAGCAACTTAATGCCATTGAAGACCTCTTTTGACCAGACTACGACACAGGTGAGCCATGTTAGCTTTTTTAGCTACCTAGCGCCACATGTTTTGATGTCTGTTCTTGTTATTATGTCCGCGAGTTCGTATCATTGAGTGATAATGTCTGCACCCATCGATTCTGTGTCATCTCACGATGTGAAACGATGGGTTGGATGTGCAGCAAAGATAAATAATAAGGTTTTGTGAGTGAATTTCGGTGCAGTCATCTGTTAGCATTTTTCGCTCGTTGCTAATTCAGAGGCTCAGCGTTAGCATTGTGGGTTTTTAAAAAAAAACAAAATTCAAATGATCTGTTAGATGAGTTTCTTCCCGTTACATGGATGTGAAGCCGACAATTGAGTGGCCCGACCAAGCAAGGAGGCAGAGGCAGAACCTCAAAAAATATAACCCGGTGTGGGCATTTATTACATTCGAGGACAGGACACAGCCTCAATCTTGCTGTTCCCGTGAGCACAGTCACCAACCACAAGGATCTCACACACCACAAAACAGGAAACACAGAGCCTAAATACCCACACTAATTAACCCAACAAGACACAGGTGAGGGGGGAGGAGACAACACAGGGCACCAGGTGAACATAATCAGGAGCAACAGAAAGAACGGGAGTTGGAACACTTTTCAAAATAAAACACATGTGCAATATACAAGGCCTGAAGCCGTCAGTGCACAGTGATGAAGTTACCTTCGTCACAATGGATACAAAACATTCATAGTTTAATAAATGAACATGCCCTCAGACACTGTTTCCTGCCAGATGTTGCGGGAGGGCCCCAGTACCGGGGTCTGTCGGGCTTAACAGGTTAATCAACCCCTCTCAAAAGATCTGTTGGCACCAGAGATGTTACTCTAGATGTGGATGTGATTATTTATTGTACAACAGATTGATTGTAGATGCCCGGTTTAAGGCGAGACACGGCAGGCAAAAACATCGTTTTTCATGCACTGGTCAATTTTGAGATTTTGTGCTATTTTGATTCCATAACATGTTTTCTTTCAGGCTTTTGGAAGGAAAACGTACAAAATACACATTTAAGTGTTTATTTTACTATAGTTTGTCTATTTGCGTCTGTAGATATCTCCTAAATTCACCAAAAGTTAGCATTCTAACGTAACATGAAGTACCGCGACCGCTGTTTGCTCCATGTAATCAGAGGTATCGTTGGAAAGCTCAGTCTCTCCTACACAATCTCATCGGATCCAAATATGGTCATTTCCTTTGTATCAGCAACCAATCGTGAAAGTGCAAAGGGGTCTTAAACCAAGAAACGAAATCTCATTGGCTGGTGTCTTTTTCTGACAACGTGATTCGTTCAGATGCGTCACGTGGTGTGCTAAATCACTTCCTGGTTAGCTTTCCGCTAGAAATTCAAATCTCAAAATGACAAAAGAACGGCGAAAAAAACGTTCACAGAGAAGACAACAACAATTGTTACTTGCACGAAGCAAGGTTATACAAAAAACAAATGACACTGATCATGAAATACCTTCACGGAGTGCGTCGAGGCGCAAGCTGTCATCCAAATAGCAGGAGGGTTTAGCTAGCGCCACACTGCTATCTTTAAAGGTCGTTTTCTCAAAATGAGTTTTTTCTCCTACTCTGAGTTCGAAATCTCCACTTCAGTTGCACATACATACACCAAACCTTCCAGTTATATTCCTATCAATATTATGAAGGCTTTTACAGAAGGGTTTGTTCATATATCATTCATAGCCTGAATTATATAACATTTTATACCTAAAAACATGGCAAAAATGGATATTTTAGGGCTGTAGGACAGTATTTTCTGATTTATGGAGTGATAAAAAGAGATATCCAAAATCCCTTCTGTAAAAGCCTTAGATACTAATATGACTACAAAATGAAACAAGAATTTTTAACCTGGCTTTATCCAAAGTTGAGATTTCGATTCCTGAAATGTGTTCAAATATGCACATATTTAATGAGATAATGGTTAATTAGCATATTTAAACATGCTATTTCAGAAAACTTGTAATACAAAAAACAATTGCCTTATTGTCAGTAATTAACTGGAGAAATTTCTAGCTGATATCTTTAAGTTAAAAAAAGTACCCTATTCACCTGGGGTGTCTCGCCTTAATTATGTGGCGTCCCTCAGGGGTCAATCCTGGGTCCTGTTATTCTGTATCTATATGCTCCTATCTTTGGAGACAATATCATAATGTAATGTGGATGCACAACCAACTGTCCAATCCTGAGCCTCACTACTCGATATCAAAATAATTTACAGTAAGGTAAAATCATTGTCAATCAATTGATTTTTTTAACTTAAAGATATCAGCTAGACATTTCTCCAATTGTTTTTTGTATTACAAGTTTTCTGAAATAGCATATTTAAATATGCAAATGAGCCATACTTTCATTAAATATGCGCATATTTTAATACATTTCAGGAACACAAATCTGAACATTGCCAAGCCAGGTTCAAAATTATTGTTTCATTTTGTAGTCATAATAGAATCCAACGTTTTTACAGAAAGGATTTTGGATATCTCTTTTTATTACTCTGAAAATACTGCCCTAAAATATCAATGTTGCCATGTTTTTAGGTATCAAATGTTATATAATTCAGGCTATGAATGATATATGAACAAACCCTTCTGTAAAAGCCTTCAGAATATTGATAGGAATATAACTGGAAGGTTTGGTGTATGTAAGTGCTACTGAAGTGGGCATTTCTCACTCAGAATAGGAGAAAAAACTAATTTTGAGAAAACAACCTTCTCCTGAATCAAATGAGGTAAGGCACTTGATGCTGACTGCTAGAAAAGGTTAGAAGAAACAAATAAATACAGGAGAGTCAGGCAGGCGAAAATTCCGTCTAGGTCTTTAAGGGTTAAAGATTGCTGTGTGATGCTATCTAAACCCTTCTGTTCTCTGGATGAAAGCGTGCGCATCGACGCACTCCTTGAAGGTATTTCATTGTCAGGGTCATTTGTTTTTTGTCTAACATTGCTTCATGGAAGTGACACTTATAGAGAACCGCAGTGACGCGTCCTAAAACCCAGAAGTAAACTCCTTCCGGTTCCTTCGTCAAAAACGCAATGCAATTTCTCCATAGGATTTTGGAAAATAGCTCGAAATAAGGTCCGTGGTTGAAACACATTTAAGAGACGGATCACGTTTTGTTCAGCTGGATAATATCCACATGTCTACCCTACTTTTATACTTTTCAAATCATAAATCTAGTCGCAAGAAGCAAAATGCTAACGTTATGCTATAAACGAACTAAAGGGTCGCTGCTTCAACGTCACGCTAACTTAAGATCCATATTCAAACATACAGATTCTAAATGGTACAAGTTGAAGCGTTTGTTTGAACAGTTTGCAGGAGGCAGGTACTTGCTTTCAAGCAGAACAGGGCAAACAAACTTAGCGGGAGTGTTTTACGTGTTCGGTGTAATGACGTAAAACGGCCTGGACAACTTCTGTAGTCCTATTTCAGCCACTTGGTAAAAACCATCGTTTTTCAGACACGTAAACTCTTCAAAAATCACCAGCGGGGTCACTGCTGATGGATTTAATGTCGTAGAACAAAACGTGATCTGTCTCTTTAATTTGTGTCAAACACAGACCTTATTTGGAGCTATTTTTCAAAATCCTATGGAGAAATGGCATTGCTTTTTATCGAAGGAACCGGAAGTGGTAAAAATGCTAACTTACTTCCGGGTTTTAGGATGCGTCACTGCGGTTCTCTATTGTCGTCTTCTCTGTGAACGTTTTTTTCGCTGTTCTTTTGCCATTTTGAGATTTTAATTTCTAGCGGAAAGCTAAACCAGGAAGTGTTTTAACACACCACGTGACGCATCTGAACGAATCACGTTGTCAGAAATTGACACCAGCCAATGAGATTTCGTTTTTTGGTTTAAGACCCCTTTGTAATTTCACGATTGGTTGCTGATACAAAGAAAATGACCATATTTGGATCCAATGAGATTGTGCAGGAGAGACGGAGCTTTCCAACGATACCTCTGATTACATGGTGAACAGCGGTAGCGGTACTTTATGTTACGTTAGAATTAGGGCTGTCACTTAGGGCGATTACAAATATTTAATCGCCAATTTTGTATCCGTTCCAAATGTACCTTAGAGGAATATTTTTCAAGTTTGTAATACTCTTATCAACATACGAGTGGACAAATATGCTTTATGCAAATGTTTGTTTATTATCATTGGAACAATGAGAAATATTCTCCTGAATTCTCTCTCTCTCTCGCTCTCTCTACAAGATGAACATATTTGACCGTGATTTAATTGTAATACACGTTTCAAAATGATGCAGAAGTAACAACATACTGATACCGGTTAGTAAAAACCATGAATTAATACTTTGACAAGTCTGCAGACAGACGGCAGGCGAAAAACCTTTTAAAAGGCGTGAATCATCTTCTTATTACAGACACATGCGTTTCCAAACATTTGATCTACCTACGCTGTAAAATGTATTATCTCTTCGATTTACACACGGCATCTATTGCACGTCTGTCTGTCCTGTTCCTTGTACGATGTGAGGGTCTAAGGACAGAGGGTGTCGTTTTCTCATACTGATATTCTGCACAAACTCTGCTGTTGTCTTTACTGTAGGGTATTTTTATTATATGTACAGCACTTTGGCTTGACCAAAAATCATTTAAAAATGTGCTATATAAATAAAACTTGATTTGATTTGTTGTCTGGAGATCGGCCAAGCTAACGCAATATATGCTCCGACCGTCCACACTCACAACAACGGCCTATACAGACATAAATAAACCAGCGACTGTATTCGCCATGACACAGACAGTCTGTGGTTTGTACTTGTTTAATTTTTGGCTAGTTTCTGAACAGATATGAGGAGCTGTGAGCTTGAGTGCTAACAGCTAACGGCTGATGTTGTTTTTCTGGGGTGCTCATTGAAGAAGACGTCACGGCTCCGCCTACACTGCATTACTATAGTTACTGCCCCAGCTCCTAAACTGTAATGGAAGCGCAGCATTAAAGTTAGCCTGGCCTAACAAAACCGTACTAAGTCGAGCGAGGCCTGCGGTGGAAATGCGCCATTACGCCCCGTCCACACAGCAAATCTTGAAAATATTGAACATCTTGGAGGTGGGCGAAGTAAACTGGATATAAAATCCCCAAACAGGCGAAAACCTACCAGTTTCACCCACTGTCTCTGCCACCTCCCTCCATGCCTGGTTCCTCCGGTTTGTATCCCGGTAAGTTAAGGGTGATTATACCGCAATAACTAATTTCTCCTCCGTTTTTAGGAATATAGAAAATGTACTGCGGTATGTCACTCCCAGCTTGCACGCGGTTTGATTGGCTAGCGCTTGAACTGTGAGATTTGCTTAAACAGGATTTGATTGGCTGACGCTTCCACCTCAGCTTCAAAAGTTGAACATTGCTCAACTTTTGAATCCTGAAAATCCTGGAAATACTGAAAATCTTCTCTTTGCTTCCCCAGAATGCAGTTCGGCGATAAGCGAGGCAAAGTGACGTCACCCCATTCAAAGTCAATGGGGAGAATTTTTGCAGAAGCGTTGGAAGATTTTTTTAACGCTGCTGTGTGGACGGGGCGTTACACTCTCTCCCAACCCTGTGTACTTCTTTGCACTGAGCCAGTTGCTCAAACAGACAAGCCTGTTTACAGTTGTCGGCGAAATGCCGCTCCTCTGTCTTCATAACAGTCAAAGCATGAGACTGAAGTTCCCACCTAGGGTCAAAATGATGCGCTGTGATGTGCAGTCGACAAGTTGGATGCGATCTGAATTATCTAACGCAGCCCCTCGTCCTCCACAATGTTAAGCTGTAGCCACCCATTTAGCTATCGCTGTTGTTGTCCAGGCGTCTCCCCGGCAAACTGTCAAGCGTGGTCTGCCGCAAGCGAGCGGCAGGAGCGGGGCTGTCAGCATCAGCTGTGTGCTTGGCTTGCTGTTTAAAACGCCTTTTTTTGTATCCATATCTCTCGCTAGAATCTTCCACCATCCAACAACAAAAACAACAACATCAAGCCCTTGGGCTCTGAAACTACGGGGCGGGCCGAGGACAAATACACATGCGTTAATCGCACGTTAAAATAATTAGTGGCGTTTTATTAACGCGTTAACGAGAAATCTCCAGACGCAAATAGACAAACTATAGTAAAAATAAACATCTAAATGTGTATGTTGTACGTTTTACTTCCAAAAGCCTGAAAAACGATGTTTTTGCCTGCCGTGTCTCACTATCAATCTTGAGATCTGCATATTTTCAATGCTCAATTGGAAAGCTTGACAGACTTCAGACATGATGCGCAAACTAAGAGGAGTGGAGTGTACCATGGGTCATTTGTATTGCTATGGATTTGTCCTTCATTTATTGTTACATTTCTGATATAAAGGTACAAAGATCCATTTAACTCTCCTGGTCCAAGGTTAGTTTAATTTGCAAGTCTAGGTGCATCTCAATGAGAGGAATGTCATTTCTGAGCTGTATTGTGATGCCAAGGTCACTAAAGGAGTGCAGTTTGGTTTTATTTGAAGCATATATCCACTTTTAGGTCATGATCCCCCCTCCTCTCGCAGACCAAAGAAAGATGTATGATTGAATCTCGTCCAGGCTTACACGGTATCCTAGCCTCAGCATGCACTTATACGCATGACCTCAACATTTCTAAAATCTTGGCTATGACCCTGACTGCTTTGAGCATTGACTTCTGGTAAATATGTGGTCACTATTAATGATTTAGCCGGCTTTAGCCAATTGTTACCTGATTGATTTTGCACAGACAGCAGCTGCAAAGCACAACTTCAAAGCTTCTGTGCACCCTTTGACTAAATCAATCCCCCTACTATAATGGGGGACAGCCTGTGCTGACAGCTAGCCACTACAGCAGTGTATCAGAAAGACAAGATGGATAAAGTGAGGATGAATAGGCAAGAGGAGTTGTATCTCGAGCCTCTCCCTGATGCAGGTCCTCCCCTGAATGGATTGTAAGAGGGCAGTTTGTCACCGCCTGACCTGAAGTCTGTATTTCTTGCTGAGAAAAACAGGCAGGGGAGAAAAGAATATCACTCATTATCTCACAGCCTGACTACTTTGCTCCTATAATGGAGGCCCAACCTGCATTTTTCTCCTCTCCTCCCCTGGTCGAACGAAAAGCCAAAGCAATTAAACTACATTACTGCTCTAGAACTGGCATGTAGACCCTCAAAACACATCCATCACAGGGAGAGAATGTGTCAGTTGCACCCACCCATTATGGATGAAGAAAATACAAAACCATTTTCACATTCATATCAATATATGGGTGGTATAAATCCTATAAACTACAACATCGTTATGATCTTGGTTTTTGTGGTCCTGTTTTATTTAGAAAAGTATTCTCTACTTGTCCTTTATGTTTTCCCGCCCTTTGTGATTGTCTGCCCCATCCTGATTTGTTCCACCTGTGTCTAATCACCTGCTGCCCCATTGTTTTGCCTGCACTCTCCAGCTGTGCCTTGTTAATGTGATGAGTGGCTCTACCTGTATATGTCTGTCTTTTCCATGCGTTCTATGTCATTCCGTCGTCAATGTTTCCAGTCCATGTTTCCCGTGTTGTGGTCCTGCTCAACAAGGTGTTATCTCTTTGTTTTCCGCCTGAGCTTTCTCCCTGTGGATTTGCTGCTTGTGTTTTGTCGTGTCATCATCATGTTGTGTTCCACGATTTTGTGCTTTGTTACTTTTATTTGTATTGTCTTATCCTGCTACCTTTGTTTCTTGTATTTTGTACCAGCTTTAATCTTTTTTTCTGCATTTGGGTCTAACTGTCTTCAAAAATGACAAATACAACTTTTCCTAACTTGATCTTAAAATGTAATGTACACTTCCACAGTGTTACCTCGATTTGATGGCCTTGCTAATTGCAGTTTATACACTTTTTCAGCTGGTGGTGAGTTCTGTAAGGGAAACTTCTGTTTAGCAATGCAGTGGGAGTCACCGACTCATGAAGGAGACACAGGAGGAGCAGGAGTTCTGATGTCAAACACTGGTATTTAATACAAGCATCGGCCGGAGAAATTCACATAACAAGTCACAGCAATCAGAGGTTCTGACTGCAGGGTGGGTTGCCAGGTCAATTCTGATTAGCCTGTGTCTTGGTAGACCATTTAACTAGTTTACAGAGAGTCAAATCAACATATTTGGGGATGGGCCTTGATACCTGGAGACTGTCTCTGTCCCCCCTGCTGTGCTTTGATGACAGCATTCTCAGAGTCGTATAACTCTCTACTTCCTCCACATCAAGAGATAACGATCAGGGCTGATCGTAAACGTCAACACACAGAGAAAGGGTCAAATTCCTGAAGACAGAATTATTCCCTCACAGTTCCTCCCTTTTTATCATTTA
>CALSBZ010046776.1:79160-92317 GCA_943591055.1 Gobionotothen gibberifrons
CACACACACTCAGCAACGCTATCCTGGGTTTTGCGTAGGAGTGTGGTTGGGTTTGCCTCCAGCACATTTTGGCATTTGCATTTTGAAAGTTTTCTCTCTTCTGGAAGAAAATATATGTGCTACTTATTTTCTGCAGCAATACGAGTTCATATTGTGACGACCCCTCCACACCACGTGGGGTGCCGTCTGTGTGTGTGTGTGTGGTTTGTGGGTGTTTACAGGTCCCGGTGCTGATGAGCCGCACCTGCCGGGTGAGCTACGCTGCCAAAAGGATATAGGAGGAGCAAGCCGGATACATCGCTCTCACTCCTCTGGGCACTCTCTCTGCGCCAGCTTCGGGGGCCTATTGCTGGTTTCCGTTCTGTTAATTGTGATTAAGAACAAAACTGTTATATTCTTACCTCTTGTCTCGTCTCCCTGCTTTATGTTACAGTCCAGGAGCCGGGTTGTAACATATGGGGGCTCGTGGTTGAACCTGGTCGTTTCAGAGGTACTTTTCGAAAATGGAGTTTGTTGTGTTGTGAATGGAGAGGAACTTAACACACAGCTGTAGCGTGTTACGAGCAGTGGGCCGTGATGGGGCGCACCGCTGGTTGTTTGGGAGTAGCCTTGACGAGGGTAAGTGTTTGATTGTGAACGATAGTAAGGGTGGCACACGGATTATTTATTCACGGCAGTCACGTACCATTGGTATTGTCCCCGTTAGGTTTCAGTACGGTCTCCCTTGGAGGTCGTGGGGGGGTTGTTAGTGTGGTGTGAAAGTGTTAGAGCCATTAGCTCGGGAGCACGCCGAGGCTGCAGGTGGAGTTGCCGGTTTTGTGGTCGCTTTGCCGAGCTTACGGTATTTAGTGCTTAAGTACCCGCCATAACTAGCACCTGAAGACTAGCGGGGAGTTTAGCTAGTTTGTGTGAGGCAGTTAGAGGGACGGGCCGCGGTAGTGTGTAGGCTGTGAGCGTGCCACACAGTGTTGTCACGATGGAGAGTGTGGAGGAGTTTGTGAGAGCGCCTACAGGGGAGCTGCTGGAGGGCTTCTCACGTGAGCAGCTGATCTGTGTTGCTGAACATTTCCGCTTGGATGTTGGGGATAAAAGGATGAAGGAAAACATAAGAGGGATTGTTAGAGCAAATCTGTTTGAGTTAGGTGTTTTCAAAGGGGGGAAATATACTGTTGATCCTGGCAGAGACGGTGTCAATATGTCTGGCTGCCGTGCTACAGGCCTGACTTTTGAACAGAAAAGGGAGTTGTTGCTGTTGCAAACAGAAATGGAAAAGCTGGCAGTGGAAAAAATGAGGGGGGGAGGTAGAAATTAAAAGGCTTGAGTTAGAGGAGCGGAGGTTGGGTTTACCTGCTGGTGGTGCAAGTCAGGCCTCTAATTTCACTGGTAGAGCTACTCCATTTGACGTTGCCGGTAATCTGCGGGTTGTGCCTCAGTTAAATGAACGAGATCCAGATACATTTTTCTCCCTATTTGAGCGTGTGGCTGAGAGCAGAGCAGAGATGGAGTACTCGAGTCCTGGACTCGGACTCGAGTGCCGATTTTCGGGACTTGTGACTCGACTCGGACTCGCGCACTGATTGACGCGACTCGGACTCGTGAATTATCGCGTAAACTGACTTGGACTCAAGTTTTTCCCCCCACGATGACAAATTGTATCTGGATCCCCGACATGGACTCAAGCTAATTTTCTCTGTAGTCTGATGTCCTCTATCCTGGCGTGTGCACCTGCGAGGCGAGTTCACGTACTGGGCCCCGCTATTCCAGTCCAAAGATGTCTAGAGACACATCCCGGTAGTTAACGGTGTTCTTAGGGGGAACTCCTTTCTTTATGGGGGGGGGAGTGTGACGACCCCTCCACACCACGTGGCACGGGGTGCCGTCTGTTTGTGTGTGGTTTGTCTGCTCGTGTGTGTGGTTTGTGGGTGTTTACAGGTTCCGGTGCTGATGAGCCGCACCTGCCGGGTGAGCTACGCTGCCAAAAGGATATAGGAAGAGCAAGCCGGATACGTCGCTCTCACTCCTCAGGGCACTCTCTCTGCGCCAGCTTCGGGGGCCTATTGCTGGTTTCCGTTCTGTTAATTGTGATTAAGAATACAACTGTTATATTCGTACCTCTCGTCTCGCCTCCCTGCTTTATGTTACAGCCCAGGAGCCGGGTTGTAACAATATCTAGATGTGTTTTTCTCTCCTACAAATCAAATAAAGTACACCAGATGTAACCACTTATGGCGCATTTCCACTACAGCGCGGTTTAAGCGTGCCGTGCCCGGCCCGTTTTTGGTTGCGTTTCCACTAGGCATAGCAGGTACTTTTTCACAGTTTTCTTGCCCTCCAAAATCGAGGTTCTTTCCTGGCCAACAACCGGGCTGAGTATGCTAAACTAGTGAGAGAATCACTGGCAACTACAACAACATGAACACATTTTACAGTGATTTAATTGTAATGGACGTTTCAAAATGATGTCGAAGTAACAACATACTACTTCATGGTTTTTACATTAGTAAAAACCATGAATTAATGCGGAAAACCTTTTAAAATGTGTGTTTTCTGAATGGAGATCGGCTAAGCTAACGCAGTATATGCTCCGACCGTCCACACTCACAACGGCCTATACAGACATAAATAAACCAGCGACTGTATTCGCCATGACACCGACAGTCTGTGGTTTGTACTTGTTTAACTTCTGTCTAGTTTCTGAACAGATATGAGGAGCTGTGAGCTCTTAGGGCTAACAGCTAATGTTGGTTTTGTGTTTCGCATTGAGGATGACGTCACGGCTCCGTCTACACTGCGTTACTATAGTTACTACCCCAATTCCTAAACTGTAATGGAAACGCAGCATGAAGTGAGCCTGGCCTACCAAGGCCTAACTATACCGTATGAGGCCCTGCAGTGGAAATGCGCCATTAGAGTCAGATGAAGTAGCTTTCTGTACATATGTGAAGTGTTGACACTAGGCTGCATTCATTTGTGTATTTATAGGCTTGTTTCTGCTTGTGTCAGACTTGAAATACATTAGTTAAAAAGTGTCCTCTATCATTCGTATAACACCACACTTAAATAGCATATAACTATTTAACAACATATATAAATACCAGGCTTGGAGAATAACGGAATACATGTACACTGTAAAGGGATTACATAATCAGGATACACAAAAAGGTCACTGTAATCCTTTACATTTAAATAACGTTTAATCAGATTACTGGTACATTTGTGAAAAACATGTGAAGTGAAAGTCTCAAGTAAACCATTGCTAATCTTCCAGTTCATTATCGTGGACTAGTTCAAAGAATGCTTTCACAAGGTGGAGATTTCACCATTATTTCCTGTCCATAGGAGAAACAGGAAACACGTACTAACACGTTTTTGTGACTAAACGTGTTAGTCACAAAATAGACCTGTGACTAACACATTTTGTTCAGCAGGATAATCTCCACAACAACACTTTTATGGGGTTTGAAGGGTAAATGAAATTGGTAAAAAGCTTTAACCTAGAAACAAACTACATCAGTCACGTGGCCTGCAAACCACCACAGCTAGGCTAAAGGCGGCTAATGTTGAGCGGGATGACGTTAAGTCTCATTTAGACACATGATAGCAACTGCTGTTTATTGGATGCAGAAAAGCTTCAGAAATTGACATGTAAAGGTATTTACATATACTTTAACGTGACGTCTCTTAAGATTGTGCTAACCACAAATACGTTCAAGAAACCGATGACTTCAAGACGAGGAAGCCGGAAGTGGTAACATGCTAACTCATTCCTGCTCCAATCTATTGTTACTCAGCCATATAACCAAAGGCCTTTGTTTCTAAATGTTTTGCAATTGATTAATGTTTCACCTATCTGTCAGGTACAGCCACATCTACCAACATGAGTCTGAAAAAAGATGGGAAAAATCATTGCTGTTGTTCTATTATTTTTTATTTGAGTTCACAAGCAATTAGTGCACAAAATACCACAAAAGCCCACAATACAGTCAAATGAAGTATGATGCACCGTGAACATGAGGAAGACTTTTTTTCTTCTGTTGATCCATTAAATATTCACGAGCTCACCACTCGTCGGTGCTATATTTAGCCTTGTTAAGAGGGGTCCTTTTGAGACCCCACTTCCTGCTGAATGTTTCATTAAACATTTATTACCCCCCCCCCAACACCTTCTCATTGGCTCTTATATTTTAAAGTGGCTCTCATCCTGGTCAATATTCATACACTCACACAAATGGGATATCAGATTGTTTAATTGGGTTACTTGTGAGGAGGGTAAAATGGTTTGGGTGGCTTGTGAGAATTTTGTGAGAGTTTCCTTTTCATCTTATAATTTGCTCATTCATTAATAGGCATACACTTCTTTATATCTATTCATTGTAAACAGTTGAACATGTTTTTTTTAATCACAGATTTACATAATTTTGTTAGACATTATACTAATTTAATAATCACTTTCAAGAAATGTCACAACATGAAGAGGGATTGTGTTGTTGTGTGTCAACAAACATTTTCAAATGTTTGGACTCTTTTCTTTTAATTAATTTACTCTTTGTAAGAGATTAATGTATCATCAGGTGTGGTTACCAAATTCTGGCTATTTCTACCCAATAAAAATGTTTCCCAGATTGATTGTTCACTGTATCCAACCCTGATTGCAGAGTAAAACGTTCTCCTCTTAAAGCTTGATATGACAACATTGTTTCTCCTGCAACTTGAAAAATTGCACTCTTTGCAAATGGCTTTAATCTAAAGACCATTGATTGTTCAGCCACCGTACACCAAATTAAAATAAGTCCTTAATCATTGTATATCATTATCTCTCATCTTCAGGGCTGAACATGGGAGTGTGTTCTAAATAAAGCCGTCAGCCAAAGCAGTGGCCTCAAATCCCCATTAGTGGCCGACACACACATCAATGAGAAATTACACAGCTTCCCGGTTACTGGTATGTAATGTGTTACACGTGAAGGGATCTGTAAGAGGGAGTTTAGTATGTATTACTTTAGTGTTGATTAGAATTCTACCACGTTACGTCATACTTGTAAATAGCGTAGCAGTAAGTAAATGCATGATATATGCTTTGAATAAACTGTGTATTAGCATTAGAAACATTTGCTTAGACCATGGTAAATTCCTTTCAGTTATATAGGATTATTCTAGCATTCACAAACTGTGTAGGGGTAAACGCTTTCATATAAGGAGCCACTTCATCAGGAGAAACACACACACGCACACCATTAGTATGCCATTGGGAGCAATTTAAGGTTGAGCATCTTGCCCAAGGACATTTCGACATGTTGGCTAAACCAATAATCTTTCGATTGGTGGAAGACCATTCTACCGCCCATACAACAGCTGCATCTCGCCTATGTGAGGACATACTGCATCCAAATGAACTCACGCAACACATGTGACGTCTGTGTGTGTTATAGGCCAACTGAAATGCTCTCATTGGTTTTCCCAGCATGACCAGTCAGGTCAGCTATCTCCTGACAAGGGGACTCTGACAGTAATGTGGAAATCAATACCTTCTGACCTGATGAGGAGGAGTGGCTACAGTTCTCGAGTACATCTCTCCATGTGACACACATAATAAATCTACAAATAGCCCAGGTTATTTTCCTTCACAGTTTACAGAGCCTCCCTAAGCAAACTATTAGATTTACTAGAGTGACGTCACCCGCGGTTTCAGAAAATACATATATTTCAGAAGTGCTTCGAGTGGACACACACAAACAGCATTGCTCTCAGAAAAAATACGCTTTTGGTGGCCCAGGCCCGGCAACATGCACCTTCTCTGCATTGGGATCAATGGAAAAAAAGCTGCCACTCAGAAAAATATAAGTATATTGGGACACTCAGTCTTGTCAAGGTTGAGCTTGAGGTGGTGAGCAGACATCCACTGAGAGATGTCTGCTAGACAAGCAGAGATGCGTGCGACGACCTAGGTCTCTGAGCGGGGAAAGGACGGAATTAATTGGGTGTCGTCAGCTTAGCAGTGGTATGAAAAACAATGCGGACTAATGACCGATCCGAGCGAGTTTGTGTACAGAAAGAGGAGGGGACCAAGGACAGAGCCCTGAGGGACCCCTGTAGTTAATTGACAAGGGTCGGAACTCGGACCCTCTCCAAGTTACCCTGTAGGTGCGGTCTTTGAGGTGAGGAGGGAAAGTGCAGAGCCTGAAACTCCAAGGGGGGATAGGGTCCAGAGGACAGGTGGTAGGACGGGCAGAGGTAATGAGGGTAAGAACCTCACATGGAGAGAGAGGGGAAAAGGAGGTTAGTGTGTGGGTGAGCGGTGGGTCAGGTGACCCAGCGGTGAGTAATGGTGAGTCAGAAAAAGAAGAGTGAATATCATCAACCTTTTTTTCAAAGTAGTTAAAGTCACTTGGGAGGAGGGGGAAGGGACTCTGGGGGGGGTCGAGGAGGGTGGAGAAGATCGTTTTTTGGGATTGGAATAGGAAGAATGGATCTTATCTTGAAAGAAAGTACTTTTTGCCTGAGAGATCGAAGCAGAGAAAGAGGAGAGGAGAGCCTGGTAGGTTAGGAGGTCGTCAGGGTGTTTGGATTTCCACCGTTTCCGCTCAGCTGCCCGAAGGATGGTTCTATTAGCACGCAGTGGGTCATTTAGCCAGGGAGCAGGAGGGGACTGACGAGCCTGCCGAGATGTGAGGGGACAGAGAGAGTCCAGAGAGGATGAAAGAGTAGAGAGGAGAGTTTCTGCAGCAGAGTTTGGAGGCAGGAGTTGGAACGAGTCAGATGAAGAGAGGGCTGACGGCCCGTCTATACAGCGGCGTGCGTTGAAGCTTGCTGGCGGGCGTGTCTGAAACTCCGCGTCGCTTCCCACAATGCAGTTCGGCGAAAAGTGACGTCACCCCATTCAAAGTGATTGGTGAAGCATCAACGCACGCCGCTGTGTAGACGGGCCGCGAGAGCACCGATGAGGTAAGAGTAGAGAGGGAACGAAGGTTACGGCGGACAGGTGCAGAGTTAGAAGAGATTACTTTGTTTTGTTTGGTAAGGGGTAGAGAGAATGAAATGAAAAAGTGGTCGGATGTGTGAAGTGGGTTTACAGAGAGGTTGGGAGTAGTGCATTTCCTTGAGAATATGAGATAAGGACATTGCCAGCTTTATGAGTTGGTGGGGATGGAGACAGTGAAAAAGCAAAGGCGGTTAAAAGAGATGTTAGATCAGATATCTTCCCTGTCTGGAGGTTGAAGAATCCGAGAAGTACAGTGGGAGGGCCAGTTTCAGGGATGTGTAAGAGGAGATTATCTAACTCCTCCAAGAAGTCTCCCAAGGCGCCTGGTGGACGGTAGAGAACAACAATGGTTAACTGTATAGGATGGGTTACTGTGACGGCATGGAATTCAAAGGTGGAAGGAGTGAAGTTAGGTAGTTGGTAGAGGGAAAAGCTCCATTTGGGAGAGAGCAGGAGACCAGTGCCACCTCCTCTGCCAGTGGGTCTGGGTGTATGGGTGAAGGAATATGCTGTGGAGAGAGCTGCTGGGGTGGATGTGTTGGATGGAGTAATCCACGTCTCAGTGAGAGCAAGGAAATCCAGAGACTGCAGGGAAGCGTAGCCAGAAATGTCAGCCTTCAGAACAGCTGACTGGCAGTTCCACAGGCCACCTGTAACTAGATGTTGGATTTCAGTGGAGCATGTGGGATAGACGAGAGCAGGCCGGTTATAACGATTAGGAGATGCACGGGCCAGTAATAATTGCGTGAGGACACATGAACAGGAATGGAGAATATAATGGTAAAGAATACTCTTGGGAGAGAGAACAGCAGTACCTGCAGAGTGCTTTTTCGAGGGTAAAAACATATCCAAAAAATGGTTCTTGCATAAGAATAAGTATGGAACATTAAAACAATGCTGCCAAATACAGTACCATGTTGCCGATGTGTTCAGCAATGTCCAGGCTCACTTAAATTAAACAAAAAGAACACCTATTGTATTCAGGTTCAGTTTGGACCGTTTTTCTGGGGAAGAGACAGGTTTGTTTAAAAAGAAAACGTAAGTAACAATATGTACATTCCATTATACATACTTTTGCTTATATACTGAATATGTATGTGTTTCAGAATACTTCAATAGTTCATTAGATCTTTTTTTCTTCATTATTGTCTTTTAATTGTCTGTTTTGTGTTAACTGACTGAATTATACTAAGCTTTCACACCAGTGGTATACAGGATGTTAGATAACTTCAGTTAACAGAATAAATCCTCTTGTTTACAAGAAACACCAAGGGTTCTCCTGGCTGTACCTAAAGGCCAGGGGCCTCATTTATAAACAGTGTGTACGCTCAAAAGATGGCGTACGCCAGTTTCTACGCAATGTTTGCGATTTATAAAATACTAACTTGACGGGAAAATGTGCGGTCCTCCACGCAAACTCTAACCCATGCGTACGCACTACGCACAAAAACGGGAGAGACGAGAAACTGCGACACCGTTGGCAGAAGGAAGAATGGAGAGAAATATGTGGAAATAATACCATAAATAAAATGTTACCTCTCATGTATCATATATGAAGAATACATTTTCACAAATTGATTAAAGCCAATCTTAAAATGATTAAACAAACGCCTGTTTGAGACTCCTCAGTGCACACAAAAACATAACTTGGATAAATAAATAAGGAAATGTTATTGATCACCCCTCGATTATGTTCTCTTGTTAAGAAATGCATTCTCATAAATGATGCGGTAAACAGAAGGACAGACTTGCTTTAAACTGACGCCGGTTTGCTTTTCTATAGGTTGTATAGATACGAGCATGGTATTATATACTACCATGTTTAATCATGTTTTATGCCGTTCGCCAAGACTTGATCGTAAAACACAGGAGGTATGGAAACTAAGAACACCATATGTGGTAAATTGTACAGCTAATATAACACAACACATACGTTTTATTTTCCTTTAAATGGTGGATATAGAGTTGCTATTTTATAATAGTGAACAGTATATTTATAGAATCAGTGTGAGAACACGATACTGGGAAAGGGAACAGGAATAAAATATATTCATCCTGTTGCCCACGACCACTACAAAATAACTGTTCAAACATTGGAAGTATATTGAATAGATGGCTTTCTCTTTCAGAAATTGTATTGCATATTGTTTCTTATGGGACCCTGTTATCAAAGAGCTATATAACATGATATATGGACCTGGTTAATGCGGTCCTTAATAACGACCCTGAAGCTGTCATACTTCCATCATCCCAGAGCCACTCAGGGCAATAACAGCCACAGATCGATCATCTGTCATCCAGCCCTACTTATAGAAAAAGGCACAAATTCCCAGAGGGCTTTTCACCGTCAGCAGAGACGGTCACGGTGTGTGACTGGCTCTGAATGTTGAGGGTCACTATTTATCTTGACCTTACAGGGAAAAAAAGATAAAAATGGTGTCCTTAAGAACATGGAGGTCCAGAAAGGGAACATCCATACAGAGAGTAAATCATGCAGCGACACATTAGTTTTAGTTATATCTCGCTCCGCCCTCTACTGGACTCTATGGGTACTACTCTCTATCATGCTGTGCGTGCTTTCACCTACTGAGTTACGTAAACGTAGCCGGCCAATCGGGGCGAGCCTACCTGAATGCGCGCGCAGGCCCACATTATATAAGGCGGCTACGCCCTCCGACCGTCATCCTTTTTCTCTTCAGTAAAACAGAGAGAGAAAGAAAATTATATTAAGTTGGACTCACCACTCCTGGAGCCCCAGCCCTGTCCTTCATGCCCTGGCTTAATCGTGGGTGCCTCTCAGTTACAATGTTGTTGTTTTAACAAATCAGACACTGATGGTGCAGCACTGTGCTACTGTACCTCTTTTTTTCCCTTAACAAATTGTTTTTGCGCTGATCAGGTGGTACTTGGCTGAATAATCTTTGAGAACCACTGATCTAGACAACCTCATAGTAATGGCCAGGTCCAGGGAATGGGTAATGTTTTACACCTATCCAAGTTGGGTTTTCCAAGTTTGGTCAATTGGAAGAAGAGCTCCCCCATACCTCACCAGCAGGTAGAATATCTGGGGGTGATGCCACCCTGGCAGACGGGCAGTTTGCAGACTGCGTCAGGGGGCGACGGTGACACCTTTGACCATCATGCAGACTTTGGGTCTCGTGGCGGCTGCTCACTCTGTTGTGCCACTAGGACTGTTGCAGTGTTGTAGTCAAGTCACCAATTCACGAGTCCAAGTCACTCTCGAGTCACCAAGGGAGAGTCGTAGTCGAGTCCGAGTCACCCAAGGAGTGTCCGAGTCGAGTCCGAGTCATCATTACCTGTGTTCGAGTCAGAGTCCGAGTCACCTAAGAAGAGTCCAAGTCAAGTCTGAGTCTTCATATATTCATCTTCGTGGATATATGTGTTGAAATGTAGCTGCTCCTCTACATTGCTTTTATCCTGTCATGTTGTACTAATCTGTCTATTGAACTGCTGTGAAGCGAGTTTGGCTACAATTCTTGTAATAGGTGCTATACAAATATAAAGCTTATTACTAATATTATTATTAGGGCCCGAGCACGATGTGCTAGGACCCGACGGCGTCCTAGCACGAAGTGCGAGGAAACCTATTGTTATTGGTGGAATTATTAGGGCCCGAGCACGAGATGTGCTAGGACCCGACGGCGTCCTAGCACGAAGTGCAAGGAAACCTATTGTTATTGGAGGAATTGTTCTTATTAGGGCCCGAGCACAGATGTGCTAGGACCTGACGGCGTCCTAGCACGAAGTGCGAGGAAACCTATTGTTATTGGTGGTATTATTATTATTCCATATTTGAATGCTTATTTTCAGGCCTTTAAGATGCTTAAAAAGTTGTATAATTTTGCACGGATGCCAGGACCGGTGAAAAATTTGATATTCTGGAGTCAATGGGTTAAATATTCCAACTTGCTCGCTAGCGCCACCTATAAATAGCCCATTTCGGAATAAATGTACAAAGTCGCACCGTAACTCCAAATGACCTGAAATTTTGCACACATATCCGGGTGGACCTGCTCTACAAATAATCCTCTTGGAACCCTAAACTCCGCCTACAGTTTTTAAAATTTAAATTAGCATAATGTTCAAAACAGTGAAATATTCACTTAAATTTCAATTTTCAGTTTTTCAACACCAAACTTCGTATACAGCATCGATGGAGGGTCAGACACATTACCAAAGAAAATGAGCATGTTCAGACTATAAATATTGCCACCATGAATCAAAACATACTCGCAAAAAGGCGGGGCTTAGAAAGAAACGCTCATAACTCATCAACAATGTATCCATTCACCACAGATTTTGGTGGATAGGTTCAGTCTGTCTTGGGGAATAGGCACACCACATTATTTTCATTTTGGCCTATAGGGGGCGCCAAAAACACCAATTTATAACTCAAGAACGGATGGACGAATCTTTTTATTTTTTTATTACACATACTCTGGGGGTGACTACGAACTACGATTTAAAGCGTCGCAAGAAATGCAGAATGTGGGCGTGGCCTATACTATTTTTTTTAATTGTGATAGCAGAAAATGAGCTTCGGACGCAAAACTTGGGACACACGTCAGAGCCCACGACCTTTTCGAGAACGTAAAAAAAAAATTACTTTTTCAAAAAAACTGCTCACTAGCGCCCCCTATTGTGTGGTAGTCACATATAGTTTCTCAGAACTTCACGAAATTTGGCACAGACATTCCTCATGGAGTTCCGGACATATTTGTAAATAGCTTCCATTAGCCCCGCCCCCCAGGAACTCGGCCATTTTGAAAGATGTACGTTTTTCATGCATTTTAAGCACATTCTTGCGAACTCCTCCTAGGGGAATGATCGGAAAAATTCCACTCCTATCCAATGTGATACTAAATTGCGAAGGAATAATTGATCGCTCAAACGATAAGCTCGTAAGCGAACGGAGAATGTTCCATTTTTGACGATTTTCATGTCGCAAATTACTCCATACTACTCACATATAGTTTGTCCGATATTCACGAAACGCTGTATACACATTGCTCTTATGATTGCGGACATATTTCAAATTTGCTTTTATTAGCCCCGCCCCCCATAAAGTCGGACATTTTGAAAAATTTGCGTTTTTCATGCATTTTAAGGACATTTCTGCGAACTCCTCCCAGGGGAATGATCGGAAAAATTCCAATCCAGGACACGTTCAGCCCATATCCAATGTGATGCTAAATTGCGAAGGAATAATTGATCGCTCAAACGATGACCTCGTAAGCGAACGCAGAATGTTCCATTTTTGACGATTTACATGTCACAATTTACTACAAACTACTCGCATATAGTTTTTCCAATATTCACGGAACGCTGTATAAACATTGCTATTATAATTGCACACATATTTCAAATAGCTTTTCATTAGCCCCGCCCCCCATAAAGTTGGCCATTTTGAAAAATGTGTGTTTTTCATGCATTTTAAGGACATTTCTGCAAACTCCTCCCAGGGGAATGATCGGAAAAATTCCAATCCAGGATAACTTCATCCCATATCCAATGTGATACTAAATTGTGAAGGAATACTCGATCGCTCAAACGATGAACTCATAAGCGAACGGAGAATTTTCCATTTTTGACGATTTACATGTCACAAATTACTCCAAACTACTCGCATATAGTTTTTCCCATATTCACGGAACGCTGTATAAACATTGTAACTCCAAATGACCTGAGATTTTGCACACATATCCGGGTGGACCTGTTCTACAAAGAATCCTCTTGGAACCCTAAGCTCCGCCTACACTTTTCTTAATTTAAATTAGCATAATGCTCAAAACAGTGAAATATTCACTTAAATTTCAATTTTCACTTTTTCAACACCAAACTTCATATACAGCATTGGTGGAGGGTTACACACATTACCAACGAAAATGAGCATGTTCAGACCATAAATATTGCCACGATGAATCAAAACGTACTCGCAAAAAGGCGGGGCTTAGAAAGAAATGCTCATAACTCATCAATGTATCCATTCACCACAGATTTTGGTGGATAGGTTCAGTCTGTGTTGGGGAATAGGCACAACAAAGTATTTTCATTTTGGAATATAGGGGGCGCCAAAAACACCAGAAACAAAGGAACGCAAAGTCAGGTAAACTATTTAGAGGGATGACAAACTGCTCATTTCCGAGGACTGGGGGGG
>CALSBZ010046776.1:98099-112019 GCA_943591055.1 Gobionotothen gibberifrons
CTCACACACACACACACACACACACACACACACACACACACACACACACACAATGATTTTACCACTAAAATACAGCAACACATCTTTGATTCATGTCGTTTATAACTGGGATATTATAATTATTATTAACTTTGTCTGTACAAAGTAGCCTGTCCAGGAAATATGCCCAAATCAACAAAAACTGCGAGCCGGCAGGCAAGACGCTCTGCTTCCGTAATAATTCTGAAACGCGCTCGGTAGGGTATGACGCCGGAGGATGCCGGACCAAAACCGCGGCGCAGCAGTTACGCGACGCAGACGGACCCGGTGGAAACAAGGGGTAAGGAGTTCGTTCAGGTCAAGGGCTATTCAGTTAGGTGGCTTTAATCTTCCACGCCATATTGGGACCAGGGAGGCTAAATTGCACCTCTGCCCAGTGCGGGTGCTGGCATGTTATGTAGAGCGCACGGCTTCCATTAGACACACTGAACAGCTGTTTGTGTGCTTTGGAGATGGTGTGGCTGGAAAAGCTCTCGCCAAGAAGCGCCTGACAGGATGGCTTTGCGAGTGCATTACACATGCCTATGGACGGGCAGGGAAAGCCCTCTACACGGGCTGTGGCTGTGTTAACAGCCTTATTCAGAGGCGTGAGTGTAGAAGATATATGCACGGCGGCGTCTTGGTCCACGCCAGGCCCCTTCATGAAGTGTTATCTCTTGGACATGTCTGGCTCCTTCTCGTCGTCTGTGCAATCTCATTGTCAAGTTTCCTGGGTTTTTTGTGTATATTCCCCACTTGAAAGGGATGAGGCGTCTACTGGACTTTAAGAACAGGATTTCACTCCAGTGAAAATCAAATGAATTATTTTAACAAGAAAGATTATTTTCTCCCCTTTTTAGCAGGAATAAATTAACAGGATTGTATTAGAAAGGTTTTTAGTAAATAAAAATGTCTACTTTCTAAGATAAATAAACAGCGTGTCTAAACTCTGAATGTGCCGCACAATTAACGCACCACATTGAAACCACACATATAAACAATGTTGCGCAGAGTTCTAACAAAACACGTGGCACACACGCAAACAATTTAACAGGACATTCACTAGCGGCTCTGCGGAGCTCTCACAGCATGATGGATGTGATCTTACTGGCTGCCTGTCCTGACTCGGTAGAAATGCCTCCCGTCTACACGCTTCCATCTCCCAGGATCGCACACAGCAACTATTTAAAACCCTTCTTGAGGATGCAGCACTGGGCTCTGTGATTAGGGTGATTACACCCAGCTTGCCAGAGGAGGCAGGACCGCGATCATTTACACACTGGGTCTTCTCTATTAATTGGTGGATTGCATTTAAATGAAACATATTTGTAGCGCTTGTGATTTACATTCTGAATAAAGTTAAGATATTTTGTTATTCTATGTATCCATATATTATTTTTCCACTACTTGAAATCTGTTTTTTATTTAATATTTTTTAAAGCCTTAGGCTCTGTTTGACTTTACACTCATTGTGGTGACAAAATGTTCCTCTCACATGGAAACACTTTACTTCAGTAGTGATATCCATTCCCAGTACACCTCCATGAAATCAGTACTGCTGAGAGGACGAACAGGGATTTTTGAATAAAAGTAAGAAAGTTCTACTCTACTTCGTTGATTGGATTACGGCTCGGAGCCTCAAAGCTCTGTAACGTCCCGGTGGGATGAACAGTGGCTGCATGTTGGGAAGTAAATAAAATACAGTTTAGAAAAAATCAATATACTCAGCTGGTTAAGGCCTGTCACTGCGTGCCAGAGAAAGTCTGATCCGTCACTTCCTATATCAGGGTATGTATGTTTCATGAGTTCTGCTTCCTTCCCTGCTCTCCTTCCCTGTTTTTACACTTCTAACAGCCCTCACATGTCCACAGAGAGGAAGAAGTGACAAGCTCAGCTCAGCAGTAATTGGGCATCTCGAAGATGACACGGCAGATAGACACAGGGGACAGAAACAGGAAGAGAAGCCGTTCCATATTAAACAAGGGTCCGCCCGCATGTGAAGGTACCTGCCCCGTGTAGAAGGTCTTCCTCAACATGATTCAAAGGCCAGAGATGACATTAGCTGGATTGTTCACAGAGAATAATGAATTAGTTTTACTATGGTGTTAAAGTAGGCTTTGATGGAAAAGATAAAAGGAAACACAGCCTTACATTTAACAAGCAACGTTTAGTTTCAGACTAGAGTAACTTTGGACACGGTGTGTTATTGTGTTTGTTCTTTGAGTGTAACATGAGCCTTGTAGTATTCGATATGGAACATGTAAACTTTCGGTCAAGTAAATAGGGTGGCATCAAATGTATGGACAGATTAATTGTCTGTAGTTTAATACAAACAAATCTGCTTATTTTCTGATCAGATAGTTCCTTGTTTTAAACAGTATGCAGCCTATTTTAGTATTCTCTATCCGAAACATTCTTATTGACATCAAAACCTTCGGTAAAAAACTCAGCCTCGATGATTTACCAATTGTGAAAGACGACAATAACATGAAGGAGTTTTGAATAGTACTCTATGGTCCCAGGTATCATTGTAGTCTCCAAGGAGGACATGAAGGGAGCCAGAACAATCTGAAAAGCCAGGGGGACGATACTCAGCTAAAATAATTAGGTCTATAGTGTATTTCACACACATATATTTCATAGGACTGTGTGTACCTCCGCGTCAGCAAAGTCATTTGTTAGCATTGTGGCCTACAGATATCAGTCGCTGCAGGATAACTCATTAGTACAAGGATAACAAAGTTATAAATAAATCTGAATCTCTTTATAAAAGTTTTCACATATTTTGGGAAAATAACTAGTGGATAACTGGACAGATGTCAGGACCTCGACACAAACTGATGGACCCAAATGCATGACCCAGAGACAAAGTCTTGAATGTAATAAAAAAGTGTATTTATTTAAACAGATCAGGTAATCCCTCTTAACAGAGTAGGTCGTGGAAATAAGAGAAAGCGCTCAGGAGGAGGAAAAAACTAGCGTATCAAAAAGAGAACTTAATAAAAACGTAAGTCTAACAAAACATAACAAAACCTGACATGAGTGAAAGCGATCCTTTCAGAGCTGAGGCTTGGCACGACCATTCAGGGAAACAAACAAGACGAACTGACACAGGACAGGGGAGAGACAGGACTATTTAAACATGAGGTGAGTGGGAACAGGTGGAAACAATCAGGGGCGGGGCAGACACTGATGATGGCGGGAAAAACACACAGGGGGAGGAAGAAAACAGGGCCTGAAATGAAAGACAAGAGGTAAATACAAAATAAAACAGGAAATGACAGACAAAATACATAAACATAACTAACACATTTGACGAGACACAACAACAGATAGCTTATCACAACGCTGTAGTTTCAAAACAATTTCCTTATATTTATTCTTACTACAGAAAGTAATGCACATGGATCAGCTTGATTTATGTATTTCATATCCACCATTTTCACCACATTTATTGTGTTCTACCCAAGCCTCTGTAGGATAAACTGATGACTAATTAACTAATGACAAATGAAGAACCTTTGATACACACAACTTAAAGACAACTACATTACCCAAAATGCAACTCTCGCAGTAGGAGACATATTTTCCATTAAAAAAAGAATATATGATGTCGTGAGTAGACATAATTGTCCATCCAGTCAAATAGGTTGGAGTGATTAAAGGGGCACTATTATGCTAATTATCTGGTTCATAATTGTGCCTCTCCTGGGACATGTCTCCATGCTTTAATGTTCAAAAAGCTCTTTATTGTTCTCATACTGCCTGTACTGCAGCACCTCTTTTCACCCTCTGTCTGAAACCAGAGCCCAGTTTGGTCAACAGTAACAGACCGCATGTCCCGCCCCTTCTCCTATCCCGTACAATGGAGCGCAAGTGTTATGTATTGATGTCACTACAAACAATTTTAGCCTTTGCAGACAATGAACTTGCTCAATAGCCAATACAACACACTACAGGAAAGGGGAAACCCCAAATTGATAATAGGGCCCCTTTAAATTCATCCTTTAGAACCACTACTATCTACCACATAATTTGCTGTAGGTACATTAACTTTGTCATATGACATCATGTAAGGTGACAACACCTGTGTTAATGTCATTGCTGCTTTTCTGAATATCTTCAATATGGCTTAAAAAACGAAATTATGAATCAAATTTGAATTTTAAACAGATAATTTCCATTAAAACATCTCAGCAGGGGGCGCCACACTGCCATTGGGTATCAGTATCCATTTGGGTTCTCAGTGTCTGCCCTGATGTGGCGTTGATGTAGTGATAGGGGTGTGCCTCCGTCAGGACCTCCTAAGAGGAGGGTGGACATCTGCTGCCTCTGAGGTCCTGTCCCATGGAATTACAGACTTAATCAAGTCCTCTCCATCTCCTTTGCCCTCCCCCCTTTCTCTGTGACTGTCCCTCTCTTTTATCTCTTCCCTCTGTTTCTGAATATTCACTCTTCCTCTACACCCTGCTTTTCTTCGTCCCTATACATCACATAGGTTTTTTCTCCAGCTCGTTTCTCCTTGACATTCCCTTTCTAGCCTCTCGCAACACGCCTCCCCCCCTTGTCTCCCGTCCCCTGCCTCTAGGTCACCAGAAGCTGATCCAGCCTCCTGTTCATGAGTCTTACTTAAACTTCAGTTATGTCAGCCGGCCTGCAGAGGAGCTGTAGCAAAGCCCCAGGGATCCAGTCACCTTAGAAGTGCAAGAGGAGGAAATGCAATATATATACTGTGGTGTAATTGGACAGAGTATCAGAGTGTATCAGAAAACGTCAGGATGAGGATAAACAAGAAGATATGCAGTGAAAATGGTGTAAAGGTCATAATTTGAAAGGTTTATTGTAGATGTTTTTATTTTGCCTAGGGCAAATCATTTCAAATATCACTGGCCTTTATTACGCAGTGCATGTATTATATTTGTTTCCATAAGGGGCATTCAGATACAATCCAATATGTTTTTATTCTCAGAACCACAGATCCAAGCCCACATTTTCCAAAAATGTAGGAAATAATTATGTTGTATCAGCCCAGTGATCATGTGCTCTGTTTCCCAAAAGAAATCGAAAATCTAAATGAATATCTGCTTTAAATCATCCACAGCATCCCCATACTAAAAGAAAGAATGGTTGTATATGTATCTATAGCTACATTGACTGTCTGAGTTGTGTGTTTCTGCCTCCTACAGGAAAGTCATCACTGTTTTGATGTCATTGACTTTCTTATGGGATGACCATGTGATCCTTTTGATGATCTGATGTATTGGTAGTTACCACGCAACCACAACGTCTACAGTATAATTGTAGCTGGATAGTCATACCTCCCTGACTGCACACTGTAACTATGGATTATACAGTAGGTGAAAAATGACATCTTAAAAAGTTTCACACACAAACGTCATTAGAGCAAAGGCCAATCTAATGCCTTCAGTCACCAATAACACAAGTTCGTCAGATCTGCCAACATCCACTATGGGACATTTCAGAATGTTTTAATCTCACAAAATAACCGCCATTACGGTACGGGTGCCTGTAGCGACCAAATAGGTGTGTGTTGTTTTGCTAAAGCACAAATGTCATTAATTAAAAGTTATTTTGAATCAGAAGTACGACATGGTGCACACTGCACAGCAAGTCCTTAAATGGCCTATGTCTGGCATCATTGAGCAAATACTATAGGTTATTTCTGGACGAATATTACACCAATGACAAAGTAATGGCATTTGTAAATGTTATGTAAATGTCTGTTAAATAATTTAGGGTATTGAATACATGTGTGTTGTAACATCAGTAACATCAATTTGTTTGATAACTATTTTACCAACATAGTAACAATATGTTTGATCTGTATTAGGCTTGTTTGTGTTGGTTTTGGACCATTAACATAATTTATATTTTACTGATCAAGCTGCAAACATGACTGTGCTTTTGTTTCATGAACTGGCGTTGCATTTGGAAATCCCTGTCTTAAAAATACTCTTAGGTCTCGAAATTCAAAGTCTCCTTGAAACCCAAGGAACCCCAAGCGGAAAAATCACAAACGAGCACTGCACTAGTATTGCAAAATTCATCCTCACAGGTCATGCTCACCAATGAAATCCCTACACACAAGGGCTGTGCTACATTGTGCTACCTTCATGCATTTTGATGATTACAGAGGTTGTGTCAGTTCAAAATTACGCACAAAGTCCCATTCGTAGCTTACTCTAGTCCAGGGGTGCCCACACTTTTTCAGCTTAGGAGCTACTTTTAAAATGACTACGCCCAAATGATCTACCGACAGGGTGCGACACAGATAGTGGACTAAACGGCAGATAGTGGACTAAACGGCAGATCGTGGACTAAACGGCGGTGAAGAGGTGAGGCCCCCTCATAACTGCATGAACCTGTATGGCACAATACAACTCAGACTGGCTTACCTTTACGTCAATCAAGTGGCAAATGCCACAGTAAGAATGGACGATAGGCTAACTTTAAAACAAAATATATATATATATCTTTTTTTTCAATGCCATGCGATCTACCCACACTACCTTTGCGATCGACGTATTGGGCACCCCTGCTTTCAGGACAACCCGTTTGTGTGTGAGAGACTACTAACATAGGAATTTGAATCCTAATTTGAAACATAAAATACTTTCATTTTGTATGTGGCTTAACATTATTTTCCTCAGTTTATTTCCCCCATACTGTAGTCCAGAATCTGAGAAGTGTAAGCCTTGTGTTGCACTTCTGTGGTAACACAGTGGCTTCACAGAGGAAAAAATCACTTAAAGCTCAGTGAAATAAGAAAAACCTTACCCTAATTTTGGGGAAAGAAACATGCTAAATTGTCTTGACAAAGATGCACGCTATACAGTAAGTACATGCACACACACCACAGCCCCAATTTTGCTGCAACAAAAAATAGACTGCTGGTGTCCCCTCCAAGGGAAAACCCATCACAATTGTGCTAATCCCTTCCACAATCAACCCGATGTGAGTGGCAAACCCTGATAAGCCCCTTAACCACCCACTACACACACACACACACACACACACACACACACACACACACACACACACACACACACACACACACACACACACACACACACACACACACACACACACACACCCACACACACACACACACACACACACACACACACACACACACACACACACATGCAAAACACACATCCAGTCTCAGTCCTGTGCTTCCACTCACCCATGGCAAAGAACGGGATCCCCAGCAGAGTGGAGTTGAACTTCCCGTCCGATATAAAGAAGATCCCTGCGGCCGTCACGTTGGCGATGCAGATGGTCAGAACTCCCAGCAGCCCCAGGAACGGCTTCCCCCTCAGGCAGTCCCGCATGGAGCTGGAGATGGTGGCGGCCAGGAGCACCAGCACCAGGCTGACCAGCACCTCCCCCTTTGCCAGAACACCCGTTTGGTGGAAGTCCCGCCAAAGGCTGAAGGAGGTGAGGGACTGGATGTGGAGCTGGTCGGACGCGTGGGGCGCCTCGGCCGCGGAGAGCCGGTTGACAAGGGCGCAAAACTCGTTCTCCCAGCGTTCCGCGATGACATCCTGCACCACGGGTCCATGGTTGCGGAGGTAGTAGGTGATCTGGACGGCGCGTGCAAACTTGACCTGCTGGTCGCGGCTGTTTTGCGAGAAGGACACACCACCCAACTGGTGGCCGATGAAGGAGACACGGCCATCCTGCAATTACAGATACCTGGCGTTAGCTTTGATGAAAGTTATTAGAAATACATTATCCAACTGTTTTTAAGGCTCCCCACCAGTGGAAACCAGTTGTGTTGTTCAGCAGACAGAAGAACAGCAGTGTTTGGGGAGCAGCCAGCTGTACTATAAACTGGAAAGCTCCATCCCACACTGAGCAGTGCAGCAGCAGTCCTCTGACATATTTGATTCAGTGTTTATTTACCATTTAACTTGAACTCACCTTACTGCTGTGGACAGAACTGGGTTGGAAGGTTGGTGTGCTGCTACGTTATTATGAATAGCTCCATTTAATCATATAGCACATGCAGGACATCACAGTGACAAGAGTTTGAAGATAATTTGATTTGAATTGTGCAAAGCAGAGAAGAGCTCAGTGAGGCAACTGGGGCCATAAAGTGAGTCTGTCAGTCCCTCAGTAAGAAATACAGATTTGAGTTAAATGGTTGCACACCATTTCTTTACACAATTACTGTAGCAACACAAAATCCAATCAAGACAAGTAACACTTATTTTGTTCTGACAGCTGAACCGGCGGCGATGGTGCCACACCGGAGACATTTTATGTTAGGAAACATTTTCCCAGGGAAGCGATTAGAAGTCGGCCAGACTGTCTGAACATTGGATTGTTTTAACTTATCTTGAAAAACTGGCTTCTGGGGGCAAAAATCCTGTAAATTTGGCGGACATAGGCCATTACAGATGTGCTCCCAATGCATCTGTACATTCCTACGACCATATACGATATACGATGTGACGAAAATTGACACTTGTAACAAACAAGAATGAGATTTATCCAGTTATACGAGTTGTTGTAAGTAATTAAAATGTGATCAGCGTATTTTCTTGGAAAGCATTTAAAACACTTATATGTGGACTGAAATAATGTAAATGCAACAGCAATTTCACATCCACTGATTGGTAAACTGAATCTTAGGGAAGCAGCTTACATGAACAAAACAATCATACTGAACCATGTAGTGAAAAGGTTAGCGTGACAGAAAATGTCATGACCTTGTTTTTTACGTTTCCTGGTTATTTTGTAGAACACTCTCCTTGTGACTTGTCTGCTTTCAATTATTGTATTTGTGTTTCCGGCCTTTGTGATTATCTGCCCGCCCTGATTCTATCCACCAGTAATCACCTTTGCCCATTTGTTTTTTCCTGCCGTCTTCAGCTGTGTCTTGTCAACATTATCAGTTCTGTCTGTATATATGGCTGTCCTTCCCAGTGTCCTCTGTTGGTTCCTCTTCTATGATCCCTGGTGTGGTTTGACATGTTTCCTGTGCGTGTTTGTTCCATGAGTAATTCCTAGTGTTCCCTAGTGGATTTGCCTCCTCAGTTCCTTGTGCTATCCCAGTATAACCTTAGCCTGCTCCCTGAGCTTCATCAATCAATCAATGTTTATTTATATAGCCTAATATCACAAATGTTACATTTGTCTCAGTGGTCTTCACAGTTTGTACAGAATATCAGTATGACAATACGACACCCTCTGTCCTTAGACCCTCACATCGTACAAGGAAAAACTTCCAGAGAAAACCCACAGTTTAAAGGGAAAAATGGGAGAAACCTCAGGGAGAGCAACAGAGGAGGGATCCCTCTCCCAGGACGGACAGACGTGCAATAGATGTCGTGTGTAAATCGAAAAGATAATACATTTACAACATAGGTAGTCCAAATGTTTGGAAATGCATGTGTCTATAATAAGAAGATGAATCCACGAGGATGTCAGCAATCTTGTGGGAGCCATCAGGGAAGTAGTATGGTGAGAGTCAGGCAGGACCACAGAGACAGGTTCAGCCTCGACTCAGGATCCCGGCGTATATATGGACACAAAAGAGATTTGGGGGAAGCTGGGTTAATCGGAACATGAGAGTACACAGGTACAGACAGACAGAAAGTCGTAGTGCGGTGCCCCCCCCCCCCAACAGTCCAAGCCTATAGCAGCTAAACTAACGTGTCTACATACATGTACTCCCTTAGGATAGGTTGAGGGAAAGGATAGCAAGTAAGAAGTAGGAAACAGAAGTGGAGGCACACACAGGGAGAAAGGTCCCCACTGGAACCTGAATTTGTCAGAGGTAGGAGATAGGTCAGTGCCTACGTCTCACACTCCCCGGCCGGTCTAGGCCTTCTCTGCAACCTGTTACCCTCTAATAAACCTTGAGAGGTCAGAGAGGGGAAAGGTTGAGGATAAAGTGTTAAATATAAGATCTAAGTTTTTTGGATTTAAGTGAAAGAGCACGAACTGAAATGTATAGGTGAAGAGTCACAACGTATCTACGTCAATGCACTCTTATTAGATTATTTTATTTTATCACTTATAAGCTTTATCAAAAAGGAAGGTCTTAAGCTTACTCTTAAAAATGGATAGGCTGTCTGCCTCCCGAACACAAACTGGGAGCTGATTCCACAAATGTGGAGCTTGATAAGAAAAGGCTCTGGCTCCCATTGTACTTTTAGAGACTCTAGGAACAACCAACAACCGTGCATTCTTGGAACGCAATGCCCTAGTAGGACAGTAGGGTATAATGAGTTCTTTAAGGTAAGATGGCGCCTGCCCATTAAGGGCTTTGTAGGCGAGAAGAAGAATTTTAAATTCTATCCTGTGTTCTATAGGGAGCCAGTGTAAGGCAGCTAGAACAGGAGTAATGTGGTCCCTTCTCCTAACTCTAGTTAGTACACGAGCTGCAGCATTTTGAATCAGCTGAAGCGACTTAACTGACTTCTTGGTACACCCTGACAACAAGGAGTTACAATAATCCAGCCTCGAAGTAACAAATGCATGGACTAGTTTCTCTGCATCGTTTTGAGGCAAGATATGCCTAATTTTGGCAATGTTGCGTAGATGGAAGTAGGCGGTCCTTGAGATTGATTTTATGTGGGCGTTAAAGGATAAATCCTGATCAAATATAACACCAAGATTCCTTACAGTCTCACTGGAGGCCAAATTAATGCCATCCATAGTTAGTATATCTTTAGATAGTTTGTTTCGTAGATTCTTTGGGCCGAGTACAATAACTTCAGTTTTATCCGTGTTTAACATCAAAAAGTTTAAGGTCATCCACATTTTTAAGTCCTTAAGACAGTCTTGAATTTTATTTAGATGATTAGTTTCATCAGGTTTGATGGATAAATATAGTTGAGTATCATCCGCGTAACAGTGGAAATTTACAGAATGATTCCTTATAATATTGCCTAAGGGAAGCATATATAGTGTGAACAAAATAGGTCCAAGCACTGAGCCCTGTGGCACTCCATGGCTAACTTTGGTTTGCATGGAAGATTCATCGTTGACACACACAAACTGAGAGCGTTCAGATAAATAGGACCTAAACCAGTCTAACGCAGTTCCCTTTATGCCAACTAAGTGCTCTAGTCTTTGCAATAGGATGTCATGGTCGATAGTATCAAATGCAGCACTGAGATCGAGCAAGTCAAGAATAGAGACAAGTCCTTTGTCTGAGGCTATTAGAAGGTCATTTGTGACTTTAACCAGAGCTGTCTCTGTGCTATGATGTGTTCTAAAGCCAGACTGAAAAACTTCAAATAAATCATTGTTTTTTAAGTAATCGCATAACTGTTTTGCGACTGCTTTCTCGAGAATTTTTGAGAGGAATGGGAGATTAGAAATAGGTCTATAGTTTGCTAAAACCTCTGGATCGAGGTTGTGCTTTTTAAGAAGAGGTTTTATCACTGCTACTTTAAATGATTGTGGAACATAACCTGATAATAAAGACATATTCATAATATTTAATAAAGAAGTGCTAATTAATGGAAAAACTTCCTTCAACAGCTTAGTTGGAATCGGGTCTAAGATACACGTTGATGGTTTAGAAGAAAGAATCATTGAATTTAATTGTTCAAGGTTTATGGCTGAAAAGCATTCCAGCCCACCATCCAGTGTAACATCAGAACCCACATCTCCGGGAGCTGTTGATAACACTATACTGGTCAAAGGCAAGAGGTCATTGATTTTGTTTCTAAGAGTAACAATTTTATCGTTAAAAAAGCACATAAAATCATTGCTACTGAGTGCTATGGGAATAGAAGGCTCAATTGAGCTATGGCTCTCTGTCAGCCTGGCTACAGTGCTGAAAAGAAATCTTGCATTATTCTTATTCTCATCTATTAATGAAGAGTAGTACGCTGCTCTCGCTTTACGCAGTGCTTTCTTATATTCATTTAGAGCAATATGCCAAATTAAACGAGATTCTTCAAGTTTAGTGGATCGCCATATCCTTTCAAGCTGTCTCGACTTTTGCTTTATTTTGCGGATTTCGGCATTATGCCATGGAGCTAGTCTATGTTGTTTTATTTTCTTCTTTTTCAAAGGAGCAACAGAGTCCAATTTTATTCGCAGTGCATCTGTAGCACTATCAACAACATGATCAATTTGGGGTGGTGTACATGTTGTATACGTTTCCTCCCCTACATGCAGACATGCTATCGAGTTAAGTATTGGTGGAATCTCTTCCTTAAATTTGGCTATAGCACTAACAGATAGATTTCTGCCGCAAGAGCTTTTGACTAATGCTTTGTAGTCTAGTAACAGTACTTCAAAAGTTACCAGAAAATGGTCGGATAAAGCAGGATTATGCGGTTCGACTAATAGTTGCTCAATTTCAATACCATAAGTCAGAACAAGGTCGAGAGTGTGATTATAACAGTGGGTTGGTTTATTTACACTCTGACGGAAACCAATAGAATCTAATATAGAGTTAAATGCAACAGTAAGGCTATTTTTATCATCGTCAACATGAATATTAAAGTCACCTACGATAATTACTTTATCTGTTTTAAGTACCAAAGTTGATAAAAACTCAGAGAATTCTGATAAGAATTCTGAATAAGGACCTGGTGCACGGTACACTGTAACAAATAAGATTGGCTTTCCAGGTCGGATGCGTAAGACTAAAAACAAGACTTTCAAAGGAGGTATAATTTAATTTTGGTTTAGTATTGATAAGTAAATTTGAGTCAAAGATGGCTGCAACTCCACCTCCTCGGCCTGTGTCTCGAGCAATATGAGTATTAATATGGCTGGGTGGAGTGGCCTCATTTATGCTGACATATTCTTCATGTCTCAACCAGGTTTCAGTGAGACAGCACATATCAATATTATAATCAGATATTAAATCATTTATCAATATTGCTTTAGATGCTAGAGATCTTATGTTTAAGAGTCCACATTTAATCTTCCTGTTTTGTTGCACTGCAGTAGTTGTTACATTTACTTTTATTAAGTTATTATGTGTGACACCTCTATTAGGTTTTACTTTAAATTGTCCTTGGGCAGACGCACACACCGTTAATATTGGGTATTTTATTGGAGAGAGTGCAGAGAAGCATATACAACTGCGACTCCGCCTCCTAATCTCAACTCCAGTATGTCATGGATTAAGTCCACAGAACTCTGAAATATTTGCTGAGATAAGCTGGGTTTTGGTTGTACTGTTTGCCATAAACCGTGACAGAACAGACCATATCAGAAGGGACCAGGATTGTTTAGGAGGTTAGGCACATTGAGTTCTAGGTCTGACACAGGGGAAAACTGCATTGTGCGTCTCAGTTATTGTATTATATTGGAATAACTCCCCCATTTGATCTTTATTTAACAAATGAAACTTTGAAAATGTTTGCTAGGTGGGTTAGAAATGTAGCCAGCGCAGGTTCAATCAGGAAGACATCATTATCGGGTGCCACACGTTATCTCAATAAGTGATCAGGGGCGTCCCGCCCCGGCTAGCAATCATCGCACCTGCTAACCCTTTTAAATCCGCTCTCCCTGTCAGTTGTCATTCCAGGTGTCAACGCACAAGCAGCAGCAGGGCTTCGTCCCAGCTCCGGGCATATATTCATCAGCTCCGCAGCTTGCGGATTAAGCTACTGGTCGGCTAGCGGTTTCAGCCGGCCGCCCCGCAAACCCGGACGCGGGAGGAAATACAAGGCATCGGGCTCCACGGAAGTCCTCCGGCTAATGGAATGGCCTACTGCACGCAAACAATTGACGCACGCCTTCAGTCTCTCGAGAGGGCATCACTGGCATCAGGGCGCTCAAATGCAGCGCTTCGGAACGGGTCCTCATCGCACGCAAAGCTTCACCCATCTCTGGTTTCAAACACAACCTTAAGCTACATCCCATTGAAGCTACCTCTCCTCCCGGCTCAGTAGG
>CALSBZ010046776.1:117019-131198 GCA_943591055.1 Gobionotothen gibberifrons
TCACTATTCTGCATATCATGTGCCCCGATAATAAACATGTATTCATATATCACATCTCTCCTGATTGAAAATATAACGCACTCTTTTCTTTGCAATCGAATCATTGGGTCAGAATTAAAACATTGATACGTTGTGTGGATAATATAGGATGTAATGATCCACAAAAAGATGGTTATTGTAATCACCTTCCAAAACAATCCATTACTGATTTATATTAAGCTGAGCTGGATGACAGATGAAGGTTTTATGCAAGCCAAACATTTCAACCTGCCGGTGGCGACAGAGGACACATATGGGAACATTTCACAACAATCCATCAATTAGCCATGGCATATTTCAGTTCGGACAAAAGTTGCGGACTGATCACAGACCAAAGAATCAACAAGCCAACTGCCATTGCCATCTGTATAGCCATGCAGCTAGTATGGCATACGTGAACTCAATGATCCTAATTAGAAATGTGTTGTTCTTCTATTCATGTATAACATATATACTAGTGTTGCCAATCCGTTGATGCAACAACTTTGGCACTTCACCTGGCAATCGACATACTCTAAGTCAGCAGTTTTCAAAGTGTGAGGCGCCGGGGAGCGCCAGAGAGCTTCAGGGGAGGCGCAGCGTGAGAAAGAAATAACGAGAATTTCAGCTAGTTAACTTCAGCTAACTTTATGCGAGCGGCAACATGGATCGATTTTTAGATGAGAGTCCTTTACCTCACTGAGCCTCTCAGTCTGACAGGAGAGCTCTCCTCCACCCTGGTTGTAGAAACATCTACTTCTTATATCCTCACCTCACTGAGAAAATGAGGTTTTCTGCATTGACTTTGATCAAAAGCAAGTACTGGTCAAGCAGGGGCGGATCTACCGGGTGGCATGGGGTGGCCACCCTAGCTGCCACCCCAGTTGGCAGCTTTGTTTTGAAATAAAAGTTGTGGCTCATCGGACATTTATGAGAGAAAATCCTTAATGTACGAGTGCAAGTGAATGCAGCACAAGACGTAAGCCTTGTAACCCCTCCCCCGGCCCTGGCGCGAGCGTGGAAATGTGATTTGCGGCGATTTCATTTGAACAGGACGGCGCAAAACGAGAAGCATTCAGACCCAAGTAGACGGAAGGAATGAGGTATTTGCGGTCTACAATGACAGAGAAGAGACCGTCAAGTTTGGCTGTACTCAGCATTGAATCAAAACGCACTAAAGCTTTGGATCTTAATAAGTTTGTGAGGCGTTTTGCTGAACAAGATGGTAATCGCCGTAATAGGCATGCCAACTTGATGCTCTGCTCAAGGATGACTTGATGAGCATAACAAACTGTTAAGATGATGACCTTACGTGTGTAAATATATTTTTTTCTTTGTGGGGGTCTTCCCCCCAAAAAACTGTTTTAAGTCCTGAGAAAGTCAAATAAGACGGTGTGTAAAACTACACTGCCCAGCCAAAAAAAAGTAACCACTTTGATTTAACTAGGCCAGTAGGTAAGGGCATTCCACTGGATAATAATACCCCTGCATTATAGCAACAACAACAATAATAATAATAATAATAATAATAATAATAATAGCAATAATGATTGGGAGGGGGGGCGTGGCTGTTCTTATGTTCTCTGAGGGGAGGCTCACCTTCCCACACTTTGAAAACCCCTGCTCTAAGTAATTATCATCGGACATCAGCAAGGTGATGTGATTTCTCTTTGTTTAAAGTACGATTATACCACAGTACAGTCAATTTGTCACATCTCAATACAACCTGATTGTACGATGGGTGTTCGATTGTTGGAATTGTCCAACTTGCTCTTTAAGCCCCATATGCTGATCTTTCTTTATCATACGGTTTATTGTATTTTATTTTCGTATTATCTGAGTTTAAAAAAATAAAAAAAATAAAAATACAACAGACAGGGCAAAACAAACAGTACATGTTTCAATTGTTTTCTCCTGGGAACAGAGATAAAGCTCAGCTCAGAAAAAAGTAGTACTTTACGAAGACTCGGTCTGTATAACAAGCACAGAAATAAACCCCTGTTGAGACATCAAAGAGGAGGATGAGGTAGAAGAAATCAGTCAAATGAATTAGCCCAGACAGCTCGTCAAACAGCCAGACGGAGAGGAGAAGGATTAGGGAACAGTGAGAGTGTAGAGGGCCTGATATAGAGTGAGGACAGCTGGAGAGGAAGGAAGTCAAATCTACCTTCAAAACCAGAAATAAAAAAAATATACTTTTTTCATTGATCATGTTTTCCCTCTTTCGTCTTCTCTAGGAAATTCTAGAACTATGAATATTCAAATATGCAAATATCACGCAACGCGCAGGATGCTAAAGAAAAATGAAGGAAACTAAGGGGGAAATGCAGTTAAAGTTATCAGCCCCTCTAGGTGACTATCAGCCTACGAGGTAAGTGTTTGTGCTGGTTGTTTGTGTAATTGTGTGTGGTTGAGCTGCAGGTTATGTGTGTGTATGTGTGTATGCTATGCGCTTGCTTGTGCTACATGCTATTGTTAGCTTGTGCTACATGCTGTGTGGGATATGTGTGCCGTTTATTGTTTTATTTAGCAGCATTAACCAACACACTCTCACTCCCTAAGCGTCCAGGAGCGACACTTGGTCAGGGTCCCGTGGCGTCCAGTTGTGAGGCGCCGAGGCCCAGGGGCGCGGGAAGGGGGGTGCTGAGGGCGCTGCAGCACCCCATAGCGGCAGGGAGGGGGAGCGGAGCACCCCTGCCTGCAAATGTATTTTATTTGTATTATATATATTTATTTCATTTCATTGTGCCTGAGATTATATTTTATATTATATATTATTATTCAAATGATCATTTTAAACTATATAATACATTATTTTGCTTCAGGGAAGACAAATAAAAAAGATGTGGAAAAAAAGTTTGTTGATAGTTTTTAGTCGGCTACTTATAACGTGACACACAACAACACAAGTAACTGACATGGCGCAAAAACGGATATCGGAATTTTTTCTCTCTAAAAACGCTAAATCTGCTAAAAATGTTGAATTAGAAGATGCAGGGGCAGGACATTTGTCTACAACCACCAACGAGCACCAGCCTCCTCGCAGCAGCACCGATGAAACTGGAGCTAGCAGTTCAGCTGTGGCTAACGCTAGCCATGGCCACACACCAGGGGGGTATACTACAAATCTAGTTCAACCTATCCTGGATATGTTTTGACTTATCCGGTTGACTTAATCCAAAAAGAAGCCGATCTCGCTAAACTGTCCTACAACGCTGGTTATCAACTCATTTGCTCAAGCCAGCCGCATCCTATCTAGTTAGGTGCGCGTTCACATAAAAGGGGTAGTATCTGGAGCATTCGACCAATCACAAACATGGAGAAGCGTACTGACAGCGCAGCGTCATACTACCTGAATGAAAAGTCAACTATAATATTAGACAAATATGAAGAAGTTAAACTTTAAACATCCATGACTTAAACACTTTATCCAGGATCAAAGCCACATAGCTGCACCTGCAAGGTGAATACAGCTGGTAAAAGAAAAAGTGTTTCGTCAACTTAATGTGTTGCTTAAAATAATACTTCTGCATACAGTATGTGACACTGTGAGTGTTGCACGGCCAGATACGGCTCAGCTGACTCAGATAAGGAAATATATGATGGATATGCCGCGGAGCGGACTGTACTGTTACTTTCATTCGGTTACTTATGTTGTGGCAGATATTGAAGTAAGCTTTCTTAACGCTAATGTTATAATAGTCAGATTGCTCTGAAGATGGGGAGGTGATATTCTATTCATTTTCACGTTCACACAGTCGGTGATTTGAACTGCAACGGCAGTTTAAACTGTATTTCCTTTATCCTGTAATATGACTTGATCGCTTTAAACGCTGCACACTGTTGTTATCAGCTGTTCCACCTGTAATAGGTGTATCCTTATTGAAACGGTTACATTCAATACAAAATAAAATCAATGTGCAGGCTTGCACTGTTCTACATGAACAATACGGGCAGTTTATACATTACATAAATCAACAGTAGGTGGCGATATATGCTCCGAGTGTTTCGTCAACTTTATGTGTTGCTTAAAATAATACTTCTGCATACAGTAGCCTATGTGACTCTGTAAGCGTTGCACGGCCAAATACGGCTCAATAAGCTGACTCAGATAAGGAAATATATGATATATTATGATGTGATACACTCACAGTGCCGCGGACTGTGGGCTACGTAATGTTACAAAAATAAAATCAATGTGCAGGCTTACGTGAACATTGTTCTACATGAACAATACGGGCTGTTTAATAAATCAACAGTAGCTGGCGATATATGCTCCAAGTGCAAGCGATTCGCCATTAAAGCAAAGAAGAAGAAGAACTCTGCACAGTTGATCCCTTATCCTCGAACATATCCTGCGTCGGAGCACAGACTAGGTTCCAGGATAAGTCACCATGGAGATCTAGCCCGCTAAAAAGTGAATCAGCTTCGTAGTACCGGAAATCCCTGAAGTTATCTTGCTAAACGAAAATCCTGCTTCGTAGTATACCCCCCAGGTGGTGCAGTTGACAAGCTAGACCCGACACCTAACGTTTTGGGGTTTGATGAGCCGTGTCGACCAGACATAAGTTTTCCTGCCAGGAAAATTGGGACAGAGACCTTTGAGCGGTCATTTCAGAAAAGCTGGTTTACCCGGTGGAAATGGGTGCATTATGTCACGGAGAAAGACACCGTTCTATGCTTCACCTGCTGCAAAGCCATAGAGAAGGGCTTAAGACAGGGGTGCCCAACCTTTTTTGAACCGAGAGCTACTTTTAAAGTTGCCAGTCTGCCGAGATCTACCAGTCCAAATAGAGAGGCGTAGCCATTACTGACAGCCTACTACCAGGTAAATACACACTTCTACTTGTATAAAACTGACCTTTGTACGATTAATACTTCATAAAATACTGCAGATCCTTTATCTTACCTCTTTCTAATCTACACACATACAAGTATTTAACTGAAGTTACACAACAGTGTTGTTGATACAGAGTTGGAGTTTATTCACACGTCACATACTACAGTGGGTAATGTTTTCAAGAAACATTGAACAGTGCTGCCACATATGGTACAGGGAAAAAAGAAAAGACTGAACCCTTTCTTTGCCATAAAAATAGTGTTGCTACAAAAGTATAAATGAGGCTTACTAATAAGGCAACTCAGATCTGAAGCTACACAGGGATCTGCTGCCAAAGTGCAATAAAAAATACCAAATTAATAGAATCAAACCCTCTTTTTTGTTGTATAAAAAGAAATGCCTTTAAAATAGGATGCAAGCAACACTAGTTTCTTAACCTGAATTGATAATTGATTGTGTGTGTGTGTGGGGGTGTGTCAAGAGGAAGTAAAGTCCCCTGGTTTGTCCCTCTAACGCCAGGCAGGCATTTGGTGTGATCACCATAGCCATATGAAGCCGGACTCGGAGGGCTTTCCTTTGCTTCCAGCTGTCAGATTGTAAACAAAGTCACGTGACTGGGGGCAGATGACAGCGCTGACAAGTTGTGTTTTTATCGCAGTGAGACGCTACAATACTAATTGTGGGCTTATCATGTTGATTCGGCCACAATAGAAAACAAAAAAAACTCTCGCTCTCTCCAGAGGGGCAGGTCAGACAAAAATGGCAACATTAGCCCGTACCTGTGCACGTCCCTGTATCGGACAGCACCTCAGCACCCCCACTCAAAATACCTTCCCGCGCCTCTGCCGAGGCCCCTTCAGCTTCATAAACGGACGCAAAGAGCTTTCAACTGATTGCAATGTATTCCCATCGGCGGCGGTATTTGACGCTCATGGAAGCACCGCATCCATTTATGTCTGCAGCTCTTAAAGGCAATGTGAGCGTCCATTCCCATTGGATAACGGAGAATTGTACACCCGGAAGAAAGTATTCTCCTTACTGTCGATTGATTTGACAGTGATATCTCCACTACTCATCAACTCAAAAACACCAGATTACCTTTGTTAATTAAACGATATTGATAGGTTTAAATTGAGTACAATGCTTTTGTGTTTTTCCCCTTCTGAGAAACAACTTGTTTTCTCTGAAATGTGGAGCGCCAAAGAGACTACATTACCCACAATCCACAGCTATTGTTGTGACGACGCCTGTCCGCTTTGTGACAAACCCCGTGATTAATCTTCAAGCTCTGGGATTGGATGTTGGAGTGGCAATGCGCCAAAGTTACGCCGAGCGTCAAGCTCTTTGAAATGGAACGAAACCACGGCAGACTATTCAAAACTGGACTTGAACGCCCCCCGAGAACTACACATGCTGGCTATTGTGTTTCGCAACATGTTCTCTATGGCACGTCTCTACTGGGAATTGTAGTTTTAAAAGACGTTTTCGTTTTTCCCAAAATTAGAAGTTGACCGTATTAAACTGTGTACAGCCCTGGAGGTTTAGGTGATAGGAAACACATTGGTGTGTACACATTTAAAACATGTAATTACTAAATGGGTGAAATCGCTTGTATCCATAATGGGCAGCATTAATATATGCCCACATGACAGCTCATTGTTACTTTGTAATTCTTCTCCACTACAATTCAGAGGTTAACCTGGTATTTTTACTCCACTACATGTATTTTAGTTACTTTGCAGATTCTGATTAATGATGTGAAATATAAACAACCCTTAAATCAGACTTTAGTTACACCTGAGTAAAATTCAGGGAAAGGTGATTGTCAAGTGCCAACAATCAGGAGAGATATTTGATAGTTGGTGCTTGAGAAGACTAAACATTTATCTGCAGATCTCTATAAAGTATATTCATTACTCGTTATTCTCTACTAATAGTTAATTAAAAACTGTATATAATTGCTATTTTGCACATCCCTTTCAAGATTTCAAGATTTTCAAAGGTTTATTGACATATCATATACACAACTACAGTGTAGTTATGCAATGAATGAAAAACTTGGGTAACAGGTTCCTCAGTGCATTACAAGACATATATCAATATGTGTGTGTAGTACCTCCACCATTAAACTGTCAAATTCTGCACATTTCTTATACTATCTACATACATAAGAGTATAATTAATGTGTATAATATCAGTTAAAATAAGTGCTTCAACATAGTTAACATGGCAGGAAAGCAATATATTAGACGTTAAGTACTTTGTCAGGCTTAATGGGACAAAGGGGGTATCTATATCTATACCAAAGTTTTTTTCTTATTTAAAAGAAGACCTTAATCTAAAGTATTATGTAATGTTTAAATAAAGGTTAATTTGTTTTTCTGTTTTGCACATCCTCATATTAATATCTTTGTACATCCTGCACTAAACTGTTTTATTGTAGAGATCACTTACAGTATCTTCTTGATTTTTTATATTCTATATTTCTATCATTGACCTTCTACTTTCCCCCTATGAAAGTATGTACTCTTAATTTTTTTTTCATCAAATAACATTATTCAACACAAATAATTAAATAACGTGCTTTAACCACTAGGCGGTGCACACAAGGTACACACAGCATACTAATAATAACTTTGTATTATTAGTGTAGGACACTTGTGTATGTATAACATCTGAAGATATTTAGTTTTATTCATGTTTTTACATAATTTTACAGGATATTGCTATACTATTTCTCATGTTTTACTTCTACACATTAATATCTGATTTGTAAAACATCACAGACAGAAAGGTATACAGTATCCGTTAGGGTGCATCAAAAAACACAATTCTTGAATTTTGATATGGCTGGGTGCTAAAAGTGTTCCAATATATGTGGAAACAACACATGCAAAATATTTTTCCAATACATGATGATTTAGGGGTGCCACCGCACATCTGTTTTTGTTGGATAAAGTGGTAAACAGTGCTCAATGGGCGCCATGGAGATCTGAGGTAAACAAGACTGCAGTTCAAGAAAACTGAGGTGATCTTTCTGTTTTTGTGTTGGGTATGTATTATTACATATTACTGTCATATCTGTAGTTGTGTCTTTGTATACTTAAGTCATATTTATAGGTATTTGGTGGCTGATTGATAACCCAGAAGACCTAGCTTTCTTGGCCAGCATGAAGACCGACAGAGTGGCCACATTTGGTGTATTGGACAAAAAGCTGCAGCTCAAGGTGAAGCGCCGAGAGGAGCGTCAAGCTGCTGCAGCAGCCAGGCAGTCCCGCTGTGAAAAGGAGCTGGAGGAGATGACGGCAATGTCCAGTTTGGTGTCGGAGAGTGATGAGGAGCCAGAGGAGGATACTAACACAGTCTGTCCAACATCTGAGGGCGAACCATCCCACAAGCGTAAGAAGACTGGAACAAACGTCTTCATTCCACATGACATCCTTGCCGACCAAGTGTTGTGTCTCTGGCTACAAGGTTGAAGATGTCCCCAACGCAACAGGCTGCCTTCACGCGTGGCCTGGTACGCAACAGCTGACCGAGCAAGACACCAAGTGCTGGAGACAATCAGTGAGGAACGGCACAAGCAGTGGACACCACCTCCATTGTGCACCCTACACTGGGACAGCAAGTTAACACCGATGCTCAGCAATGTGCGCCAGATGGAGGAGCGTCTTACAGTGATGGTTGGAGATGCAGAGCGGCTGAAACTGCTTGGTGTCCCGGCGTATAAGAAACAGACCACTGAGGCATGTGGAGTGATCATTGCCCGGTTGACATGCAAGTTGCTGCAGGACTGGTGCTGCGCTGACCAGGTTGTCAACATGGCATTTGGAGCAGCACCTGCAGAATGTGCTGCAGGCAGTTGAACATGACCGCAGCCAACAGTCGCCGCTGTAAACGCAAGGTAATCGCAAGCTAATCACAAGCTTGCAATAGGACGGTTACTCTTGGGTGGCGGATGGGGAGACATATCTGGGGGGAGACGCACGGGCTAGGTTCAGAGTTCAGGTTCCATTTCCTCTCTCTTTCTCCCTGGTGATGTTGCTCAGTGGAGCGGACTCTGGCACAGACTGAGCAATTAAGTTTGAAGTTTAGTTAGGGTTTGTTCTTTTAAGTATGTCAGTATCGCCCCTTAAAGTCAATTAAACTTTATATGTGTGTCCGACATCCATCACTGCTGCACAAAACTCAGGGTAACGTGAAAATGTCCCATTGAGCTCCATTAATTTTGTCTATAGGACAAATGAATGGAGAATCTTGAAAGTTGAATTCTGAGAAATGCCCAAGTTGCCCAAAGGGCAAACAAACAACTTTTACTTTGATAACCCTATAGAACATGTTACTGTATAAAAGTTCACTGTACTCAACATTTCCAGGTCAACCTTTTGGCAATTAGAAATTCACAAAAGTTCATGTCTTAGGTGGCACCCCTAAATCTCAATGAAATTCCTCAAAACTTTGCAAAAGTCATTTTTATGTTAATTGGAACACAATGCAATGCCAGCCAAATTGATATTTTGAAATAAAAAATTCCCATTCAAATTTGATGCACCCTAGTATCCGTCATTTAATGGTAAGCTATTGAAATTGTGATTCCATAGATGTGTCTCCCACCCAAATCCCCTGACTATTCTCTCAACTCAGTATTTAGATTCTTATATTCAATCAGCGAGCTGAGGATCTTTCCTACGTCTGTTTCCGGTATTGTTCCTGTAATGAGAGTTCACATTTATGCTACATTGAAGGGTGGAATTGACTACACATCTTCAGAAACATAATTTGCTTCAGATATAGCTCATAGCAAATAAAGTATAAAAAGATAAGTAATAAAAAGATAAAACACTGGCATGTAATTTACGTTAGAATAAATAGAATGGGTTTGAACAATAGATGAGAGTAAAATCTACGTCACTTTTTTTGTATGAATTTATGTTTCATCCAATCACAGAGCTTGTTGACTCATCACGAGGTTTGTCAAAGCGGACAGGCGTCGTCACAACAATAGCTGGGGATTGTGGGTAGTGTAGTCTCTTTTGCGCTCCACATTTCAGAGAAAACAAGTTGTTTCTCAGAATTGAAGGGGAAAAACACAAAAGCATTGTACACAATTTAAACCTATCAATGTCGTTTAATTAACAAAGGTAATCTGGTGTTTTTGAGTTGAGTAGTGGAGATATCACTGTCAATACATTGCAATCAGTTGAAAGCTCTTTGCGTCCGTTTATGAAGCTGAAGGAGCCTCGGTGCGTCCCAACTGCACGCCACGGGACCCTGACCAAGCGTCGCTCCTGGACGCTTAGGGAGTGAGAGTGTGTTGCATTAACAGTGATGACATATGCATATATTACATATTTATTCATTGTTTACCTTTTATATTTTTCTGTCTTATAACCCAGTTCTCACGGGTTGGAATAGGTCCCACGAAATAAACCCCGTATTTTAAATCAAGACCTCAGCCTCGTGTCATTTACTCGAGGGAGCTACAAGTACATTTAATCAAAGTCAACGTTTCAGTTTTTTCAGTGCTCTTCAGTAAAGGAAAATACCTCTCTTGTGACAAACCTGGCAAGTATCAAGTCAGAATGTTTAAGATAAGACCTTTTAGAGGAAAAACATTTTGGAAATAATACCAAAATTGTAACAGATATTTTTTCTTATGGACCAAATGATTACTCCAACTTGTCAAAGAAAACCATCAGTAGGTCAATTGACAATGAGATATTCATTAGCTGCAGAAGATTATTTCATTAGATGCTAATCTGATTGTTTTCTCTATTCATCATTTAAACATAAGAAAAGTGACCATCACAATTATCCCAAGATGACGTCTTCAAAGAATGTTCTGGATACGCATCTGAGATTTGTGTAATACAATGTTACGATCTGCAGTACCAGAATGGCCAGCAGGTGGTGCTCTTCTATAAGAAATTCTGGAACATAATGTACTCCGGAGGTTAGGTGCAATAAGTTACCATCACGATCTATCCCGGTAAGAAGTGAACCAGCGTTGGAGGACTGTTGACCCAGAGTTAACCCTGAAGTGACCTCTATTTCTATTAATAAAATAGGTGCTATTTTACCCTTGGAAAAAAAGTACGACTGTCACCAATGCTTTGTAAAGCCATGCACTAAAGATGCTCACTTTTATGAGCAGAGAAACACATTTCCTGATTTGAGTGACACTGTTTTGTATTTTTGTTAATTTGATGTTTTTAAATGGTTTATTTATCTCATAGGTCAAATGATATCAACCAATCGTGGAACAGTTTTCAAACAATTTTAAGTTTTTCAAACTTAAAAAATTTGGGGATGCATTTTTTAGACAACAGCAATATTTTATTATGGAATTAAGCAGCTTATTTGGACTGGAGGGGCAAAGATCATTCAATAGTCCATTACTCTGTTTAAAGTAAAAAAAAGAATTATCCGAGTCCTGATGTGAACAATTTCTGGTTTCTGTGCTCCTTTATGAAAGTGGACTAAATATTAGGGATGCTCCGATCGCCAATTTTGGGGCCGATCGCCGATCCGATCGAGTGGGTGGGGGCTATGGGGATCTTCCATTTAAAGTGATGTTTAAAACTCACTTAATGGGGCTCATTCACTGGCGCTTCCACAAACAACAACCAACATAATTATTACATTCAAATGCATACATTATTCAAGTTTACATTAACTTTGGATAATAACACGGGAGAAATGAGCAGAAGCACTCTCTCTCCCTCTCTCTCTCTCTCTCTCTCTCTCTCTCTCTCTCTCTCTCTCTCTCTCTCTCTCCCTCTCTCTCTCTCCTGACAGCCTGTCAGTATCTCATGCAGCTCACTGATCCAGTAATGAGTGACCCGACAGTGAAGAATAAACATATTTATGTACTCTAAGCTTGTTCCAGAGGTAGATAAAATAGCTAAGTGTGTTAGGTCTAACTCTTAGTGTGTGTTTTGCTCCGCTCACCGGTCCGTCACAGCGGGTGGAGCTGCAGGATTTCTGCTTCACACACGTTGCATACCGCTATTTTATTGTCTTTTTCGGACACCTTAAAATACTGCCAGACCGGTGAAGCCATTTTGGTGAGGTTGTTTTGCCGCGCACAGAGAAAATCGGAGCATCCCTACTAAATATATGTTTTACTTACATATGGGGACATTATCTTGGGATTTGGAAAAACTGATGGACAATTTGTAACCATTTTCTGCAATTTTCTAGACTCAACAATTTATCGAGTTTTGGAGTTGAAGCCTTAATCAATCATAAACTACACAAGACCCAACCCATATTTGGTGCCCACTTGTAATCCAAAAGAAGAACACGCTTTGCACCCCTTCACATGTATATGAGGAGGCAAACAGTGTGCAACAGGACGATGAATGGCTTCACTACTCCAATCAGACGCTCAGCTGCTGCTCGGATAGCTCTCACTGCTGTGGCAGCTCTCAATGGAAGTTACAGCCCACCTTGCTGGAGACCAGGCTGTGATACCTTAAATATGTGCTGCTGTCAGGTTGGGCCTACAGTATGTGTGGCTGATGTACAGTGGCATGTACATCACACTTGTGTCACCTAGTGTAGATTAAGCTAGCTGTTAGTGTGTGTGCATATCAATTTTATATTCAATCTGTACCATACTGTAGACCTACTTTATATATGCCTCATTGCAACCTAAAGGAGGATTCTGATAAAATAACTAATTGCGATACTTTTGAGGGATTTCTACATTGCAATATGATTCTCATTTTTCATCAACCTGCTCATTATAATTGAAAAATATTTTTTAAATGGTCATGGTGAAAGGCTCTGTACCAAATACAAATGTTGTATAACTAAACTATGTGCAGGCAGGGAATATCTCTGCAGCTCCTCCGTACTTCATTCAAAATGGTATTTTAACACATAATTGGTCTTTAACGAAGAGTGAGCTTCCTGCAATCTGAATACATCACTAGTCCATATTGCCATTTCGATCCAATTTAGATTAATTTTGCAGCACTAATTGCATGTGTCTCGTGGTGTGACAACAACAGATATATTTTGAATCTGTTTTAAAAGGAAAAAATTGGCTAATATATCAAATCATGCATGTGTTAGGGCTGAGCGATTAATCGATTTTAAATCGAAATCGCGATTTGAAATGATGCGATTATCAAGTAGCAAAGCCTGCGATTTGTTTTAACTTTTTTCTTTTTTTTTACATTTGTTTTGTTTTCTTCTTGTTAACCAATCAGAAGTGGCCCATGATAGAAGGTGATAGACAGATTGATCCAATCACCTGCCAAGTATTTTTGGAAGTGCCTGCCCTTTCCAAATGGCTTCCAATGGAGCTTTCCTAGATGGTTTCTGAGTCAGGTTAGTAATGCTCCATCACATGTTTTACATCTATTACAGGGTGAATCTTAAACTGAAGCTTGACTTTAAAGCAACCCAACGGAAGTTTCATGTAAGTTTAGTTCTTTCACTCGTAGCTCGGGGTGCTAGAGATGGGAGCATGTTAATGCGACCTTCCTAGCCGGACATATGGCCGCATTTTACAATAAACAGTGTTTCCCCTATATACAAATAGTGGCGGCGCAGCACCACTGCTGAAATATGCGCGCCGCTGCGAGGGGGCGCAAGCCAGGTACCCAAACTAAAAATATATATAATCTTTTTATTTTTTTAACTTTTTTTATTTGTATTAAAATAATAATGAGTGGCAACCCTTATTCATTTGTGATTGTTTGTTATGTGGATTTGTAGTATTTGTGTTACTGTATGTTCAATAAAGGTGTATTTTTGCTAAATCTTGAGACATCACACACAGCGAGAGAGAGAGAGAGAGAGAGAGAGGGAGAGAGGGAGAGAGAGAGAGGGCGCACCGGTACGGCGCTGTTGTTATTAGAATCTGGTGCTAGCTGCGCTACCGGATATAAGAAGTAGATGTTTCTACAACCAGGGTGGAGAAGTGCTCTCCTGTCAGACTGAGAGGCTCAGTGAGGTAAAGGACTCTCTGAGAGTTTAGAAGTTATCTCAGTGGGTCTCAAACGTTTTGACCACAAAATATTGTAAACATATTTCCAAGGCACTCCTTTATAATTATTAGGATAAATAAAGGTTTGAAATCATTCCAATGTATACTATAGGACAGTAAACCAAAAATATCATTTAAAGTTGGAGAGATACAAAAATATGCATACATAAATAAATGTTAACTAGGTAAAATAAGATATGAATGAACAACAAAAATAAAAGAAGTTACATTTATTTGTTATTGGCTGTGGTAGGTTATTGGCTATGTTCATACTTATTTGATTATTAAAATGTAAACCGATCTTTTTCATATGGGTGTTT
>CALSBZ010046776.1:133221-143410 GCA_943591055.1 Gobionotothen gibberifrons
GGGGGGGGGGGGGGGGGGGGGGGGGGGGGGGGGGGGGGTGATGCCTGGTTATTTTTAGGAACAGCGGAGGCAACAGGCAACATGAGAGTTGTAAAATATGTTTCCTGCCGCTGCTGGTGGCCGAAAAGCACAGGGATGAGTCAGTGTTCATGAATGGGGAAAACCCGCCTTGTGTTCATGCTGAGTTCAGTGTGCAGGCCAGGCAAGGTGGTGTGATAGGCAGTGGCGGAGCCAGGACATTTTCAGTGGGGTGGCCAGGATGGAACCAGTGATCATTTTGGGGTGGCATTGAAATCACTATTATATGAACATAAAAATACATCTCACTAGAAAATAAGGGGTTATTTAAGGCACCTACAAGACACCTCTACATTATTTGGGATTAAGTGGTGGAATAGATCAAATAATATTCAGTATATCTAACTATTTTATTCGTATTCCCACAGGCAAAGTATCAACGAAGCTTACATTATACAAATGTAGTGCAATATACAGACTGTTTAGCTTATGGTGATCAGCAGCACTATGAGCTCATTCTCTCAGTGTATCATCAGGAATACAGAGACACACAAACATCATTTAAATAAGACTTTTTAAATGAAATGATAGGTTAAGAATAAACATCTTAAAGTAAATAACAATAAACAATAGCCTTTAACCCTGTAAGGCCCCCGATTGTAATTTTACAACATTACTTGAAGCTATCCTAAATCTATCTTGTAGTCCAATACTAACTGCACAATATTTACTGACACTGAGCTGTGGAAATATAACACTTATGGGGGGACAGGGCTGCTAAGTCTAGAGATGGATCTGTTGGTCCAGGCACCAGGGGGAGGGACAACTGATTTAGTAAGAATAGCTGCTAAAAATGTACCTGCATTTACTAAATGTCAGCTAAAAGAGTAGTGAAATTAAAAACCTCTGCATTTTCTGTATAGATATTAACAGTACTTAATGTCAGTTTAGTAAAAAAAAAAACATACAAATTATTATTTACAATGGACTAAGCTTAGCTAACAGACACATTTCCACCACTCATAGACCACACCCACCTTTTCTTTGAAACACTGGGTGACATACTGTCGCCCTTTAGTCCCTCTCTTGTCTTTCTCTCCTTTCTTTTCTCTTTTGAAAGCCTGACTTTGTTAGTCGTTGCATCCCTGCTCCTAACATGCTCTCTGTCTCTGCTAGAAGTAGAAAGTGCCGCGGTGCTGCACCGAGTTTGGAGGCAGGACCAAACCATTACATGTAAATAAGGGGGGTGTTCAGTGGCTTTGGATAATTAACTTTTGGAAGAAAATAAGTTAAATGAATTGTAAGTTTAGTGATTACATTATGAATATAACGTCCTATTAATGTTAATTCTTGATGAATGATGAAAGGTTACTTAAACATTTTTTTCTTAATGTTCTAAAATTGTTTGGACCCCCGTGGTGAGGGTGGCCAATAGGGTGGCCAGGAGTCAGCTGGGGGTGGCCGTGGCCACTCCCAGCCACCCCCCAGCTCCGCCACTGGTGATAGGATCAGGCCATACAGAGCAATCTTCTTCTTTTTTTAAAATACAATTTAAAAAACCTGTTTAGGTGGCTTGTTATTATTTGCACTACACAGACATAACAAATATTTTGTGCAATATTTTGTTAAACATACTACTATACAAACACCTGTAATATAACACTGCAGTATTTCCGTTGCCTTGTTTCAAGGGCACCACGGCAGGGCCCAGGAGGTGAACCAACAACCCTACGGTTCCCAGTCCAAGCCCCTACTAACTGAGCCACTGCCAGTGACGCTACAGTCTAAGCATCATGAATAAGAAAGCTCCCATAAAATATCATGTCCTCAATTAAGTCAGGGCCCATATGCTCCAGATTTGATGAACATTTTGAAAAAAAGTCCAAGTATAGACCAGGACTATTTAGCTCTATTGTTTAGCGGGCCTGCTTTTCAGAAAGCTAATCAGAATCAGAATCAGATATATTGTAGTAGTATATAAGTAGGTTCGCCAATACAAGGAATTGGCTTTGGTGAAAATGGTGCATACATACACTGTAAAATATTACCATGATTTCACAATATTTAGCTGTAATATTTTACAATAAATTACTGTTTTAGCACTTTACAGTCTTTACCTGTAATGTTCACAATATAATACTGTAATTTTGAATTTCACAGTTAAATCAATACATTCACAGTTAATTACTGTGAATGTACAGGATACATTATTACCAGGATTTCACAACATGTTACTGTATTATTTCATAGTAAAATACTGTATTCAGACCATCCTCTGTGATAACACAACAAATTAAGTGATTTTCTTGCTTTTATCGCTCTTGCTTGGCTTTAAATACTAATTTCTTTCTTTGGTGCAGGTTTTACTTAAATTGAAAGGGGCACCGCTGCATGTGCCTTAAAATAAACGATGCAACATGTAAATCTATGTAAAATTGAAATTGTTGTCTTGGCTTATTGTTTTCAGGTGCTTCCTGGGCATTAATCCTGAGGCGGGCTCGAAAGCCAAAAAGAGGCATTGCAATTTAAATCCCCATGTCAGCACATTCTTCAGAAAAACTGTTGACTTTGAGTGCATGTCTGTGTAGACAAGTGCTCCCCTCCTTGTTTTCTTTTCTTTTTCCCTGCTGCCCAGGTGCACCTGGTCTGCCCCTGGCTCCGCCTCTGCCCAGGTGTTTCAAATTCCACTCAGCCGTGGATATATAAAGAGAAGCTGGAGGAGAAGGATGTCTCGCCTATCCTAACGCCGGGAGACACTCTCCTTAGAATACCTCTTTGCCATTTTGAGCTGTAGGCCATATTTTTGCAGATGTGTTTATGTTTAGCCTGGAGGACCTGGTAGTCCAGTTTTCGCGGCTTTATTTTGTTTCCCATAGGGTTTATATTTGATTTCTGGTTGGGGGGGGGGAGCTCTGGGTCCTACGGTCCGTGGTGTGGCTGGCTCGGGTTCCCTCCTTCTGTGTGTTCCTTTTGGCCAGACCTCCAGACCTCTTTTTGTTTCCCGTTTCGCTTGTGTGAGCAAACGGCTGATTATCAATAAATGCTCGTTACCAAGTATCGGTTATTGCGTGTATTCTTTCATGTTGCGGGTCTCAACACGAGCCACTACAGGAGTAGAGTTTGGGGCCGTAACAACATGTCCAAGACACTGTGAAATGTACTCTGCACTTCAATGGAGTAATACAAAGTTAAAATGGGCATTTTCTTTGTTTTTCTTTGTTGATTGAGCTGATTGAATTGTGTAGTTGTGGTAAAATCCCAGTTAACTAGTCAAATTTACAATATATTATCGTATTATTTACATTTGTATATTTAGCCTCCAGTAAATTACTGGCTACTGTGTTGCATTACTTCTACAGTAATAGTGTGAAAATACAGCTAATTACTGTAATTTATGTACAGCAAGGTACCATCATACCACAGCTCTGTACTGCTACATCACATCAATTCCATGGGCATGGCAACTGTAAAGTAACAGTATTTAGTTGTACTTTTACTCTAATTTACTGTAAAACATCTACAGCAAATTACTGTGAAATAATTACAGTCAATTACTGTGAAATATTTACAGTAAATTACTGTGAAATCCATGCAACTAGTAGCCAGTAATTTACTGTAATTTTACAGCCAAACATTTTACAGTGTAGACAAGATCAATTAGATTGTACACAAATATTTTTTGTAGGACAGTAAAAATGTGACAAATACAATAATTTAAAGAGGAAAGGTTTCCCAGATAGCAAAGTCATTGAATCAACATTGAGATATTGTCACGCTGAAGATTGCAATCAACATTGATTTCAGACATTGAAAATAACATTGAAAGTGCTTGCTGTGATCAGCATTGAAAGAACATTGCATTTTTAATCAATCCCAACAATGAATCAACGTTGATTCAATTACGATATGATCAACATTGAAAGGATGTAGAATTGCATCAACATTGATTCAACTATATTATGCGTCGCATTATACATTGAAACAATGTTATTATCGGATAGCAAAAAGTCATTGAATCAACATTAAGATATTGTCACGCTGAAGAATGCAATCAACATTGATGTCAGACATTGAAAATGAACTAAAATGAACAAAGAAAAAAAGAGCCCATTATGTATTAAGTTATTTATTACGATTTAATTCAATTATATGAACATTTTGTACATCTTTTGTCCACCTTAGCACACAAAACATTCACACAAAACATTCTCTCTTTTAAAGGTCCCATGACATGCTTTTCCGGTTATTTTCTGCATGTAAACGGTCTGCAAAGTCACAAACCCTCAAAGTACACCCTGTAGCGAGTAAATACAGAAAATACCTGTCTATGCTGCCCCAGAATGCCTCGTTGGAGATTTCTCTTTTTCCATTTTTTTATTCCCGAGTAAAGTGACGTAACGGGCATAGTGACGTAACGGCTCCGCAGATTGGTCCACACACACACTCACTCAGACTTGTCTTTTCTCAGCCTCGGCTCCGCGGATTTCCACACACATGGGGTGTTTCTCAATCTCGAGTACGCTTGCTTGGTAGCACATGTCTTCCGAGTCACTTGCTTCAGAAGCGAGGCAAGAATACTTCCTGGCATTCGGAAAACAAAGAGTGCAAGTAGCAAGTGTGCAGGTGTGCTTCATATGAGAGGCCCCGCCTTACATTTTCCACCACAGATTTGGGGAAATTGGTCCATGCGCAAAGCATTGTGGGGATTTTAAGACCGCGGAGTCTACACATGTGCAGCCTCGACATTTCTCCAAATGAAGTATGTAGGGCTCGGTAGAATTCCATATGCTGGACATTGGAACAGTACTTCGGCGGCACTCAATGACGTAGTATGCTTGAAATAGTGGCTCTGGAGCAGCTTTACTCGAGATTGAGAAACACCCACTGCCAGGCTGTGAGTGTGTGTGTGTGCTCAGGCTGAGTTCCTCTGTGTCTCGCTGTCTCGCTGTTTAAAGCAGCTTTGCTAGACGTTGATAACATGCATTCTTCACATGCTGAAGATATGGATTTTGAAAAAAAGTTAAGGACATTTCTTGACATAATAAACATCTAGCAAAGCTGCTTTAAACAGAACATGATGATGGCCTTTGAACACAGATTCTGAGGATCGTTTCTGCTTCTGCTTTTATCCATCAGGTCAAAATAGGATTCACACACCTGACATCATTGTGATAAATCAGGCCTCAGCCTCTTCAGCACATCACAATCAAATAATTGAAGAATAAACAAATATAACAATTACAATCCAGTGCCTCTTGTCAACTGGCAACTCACAATTCCACACATTTCAATTTCACAGGCAAATGGGACTTCATGCTTAAAATGACTGCATGTACAAGCATGTACATACATTGAAGTGTTACCTGATCACTAACAATGAACTTGAACAGTAGAAATACTGGATATGCCCCTCTTTTGAACTGGCAACTTACACATCCACACATTCTTTGATTCTCTGTTTCAGAAGACAACTTATATGCTTAAAATGAAATGAACGCTGTGAGGTTTTACATCAGCAATTTTACAATGCACTGGAACAGGCGAAACATAGGTTAAAGTCATGTCTGGCTTCCCCATTAACATTCACAGCAAAAGCTTTGTTTTCAGAGACCGTATGCGCTGCGAGCATCGAGAGCCAAGCTCGTAAAAGATAGTCTGAATGGCTTCAAAGGTATACCTCATCTCCTTAGGATAATCCATGTTCATTGCGTAAAGTAGGCCAAAGAGGTATGCAAAGGCAGTAGAGAGGTCTGGTAGGTCATGCAGTACCTTCCAACACAACAGCCACGTCTCGCACATTTGGTGATATGGCGGCATCTTCATCTTCAATGACGGTGAGGATGGCCACAGACACACCTCTGAGCAATCATTCTTCATGGTCAGTGTCCTGAGGAAAAGTAAAATATGCATGAATGAATGCTATGGAAAACTAAACAATAAAATACATATCCACTGATTCTAACTTTAGCTTTAGTACCAAGCTACTGAGTCTTACCATTCAGCTTGTGGAAGTTATAATTGCAACTCAACAGCACGGCTGCTATCACCCACCAACCTTGTTGTGCCGGGTTCTATAAAGAAGTATTTTCTGACAAAGAACACCAGACAACAATGGCCAGCTGTATCGGGTTAGCTGTTGCTCAAACAGCGCTCATATTTATTTTAAATTTTGGGTTAACGCATCGCGCTCTGGTTAAAAAAACATCTCTGGGCTCAAAATTAAATCTTACACAAAGTGTATTATGCATAAAATGATTAGCATAAGCGATGAGGTCATAAAAATGTTAAGCTACATTAAGCAATATTACTTGTATTGTGTACGTTTATTTCCTACAGTTAGTATTACTTACCAAACTCTCCAGAAGAAACTTGGTTGTGTCATCTCGGCAGGCCTCTCAGTGCTGCTTTCTTTCGTTGAGACACAATGTTGGATGTCTAAGGAGTACCCAGTCGAAACACACAAACATATCAATTAGTGCCGTAGTGAATTTATACAAAATCCGACGTTCTGTATAGTAATGAGGAGGATAACAAAAAACAAAAAAAACTGCAATCCTGCGGACAATTTAAATGTCTACTTTTACAAATTAAAAATACTGTTATAGTTCTCAAATTCCACCAACTAAGAACACCAGGCAATGACTTTTAACATCCATTTTTACTGAAGCCTTTCCATCAAAGCGTTTTTGCTCCAACAAATGTTAGGCGAAGGAGCATTTCATATTTTCAAACGGGGGAAAAGGGCTTTGGTGGACCCGTCTCCTTAGGCTGTTGAAGGCCATTTTCCCCTCAACTTTTGCATGCTCTTAGATTGAGGCACTTCACTCACTTGTTCATCAAGTTTTTCCAAGAGCTCTTCCATCTTCTGTCCAAAAGCTCCCTTCCTAGCCCGGTACAGTTTCAGCAGGCAAGGCACATGTTTGTCAAAGTCCCCAGGAGGTCCCCAGGAGGTCTTTGCTGGTGATGCGATGAAATTCTTCATTTATCTGAAAAACACTAACAAAACAATGTCATGTTTTTTCTGTGCAGCCAATTCCTGGGTAGCTGTCTTGTTCAAAGTCTGCACCATCTTAACACTAGAACCGCCAGGGGTCGCTGTATACCTAAAACCGCCAACGGGTCAAATGTACCCGCTATTAGAATGCATTGATTTTCAAGGTACAATGTTCTTTTATTTATCATACTAGAACACAGGGTTAACAGTGAGTTTTGCACAGTGATGAAATGTATACCAATAGAATCTGTGGACTCTCAGCTTTCATATGATATCTAGTTTGTGCAGATTGAATGAAGTATAAAAGATCGCTACTGTGAGTTATGTGCAAAGTGTCTCTCTATCTCTCTCTCTCTCTCTATCTATAACAATCTATCTGTCTCTCTCTCTATCTATCTATATATCTCTATCTACAAGGAACCGAAGTAAACAACAGGCGTTGCTATAGCAACACGTCATGTTTATGTTTTCGCGCGAGATCAGTAGCGTGAAAATCTCTGCATTTTCTATAAGGTAAATATTATTATGGGTATAAAGGGAGACACGAATATTGTATTGAAAAAAAGTTACATCAGAAACAGCTGCGGGTAAAATTTACCCGTTGGCGGTTCTAGTGTTAAGGATAGTTTGGATGTTTTGAATTGAAAAAAAGAACTGGTATTACAATTTTGGGGACTGATTGGAAAGTGGGGAGTAGTGTGTTGGAGGGGTACGGTGGCCGGCAGGTGCAAACGCGGAACAATGGCCAAAAACGCATACATAAGCAGGAAACAGCTGCAAATAATGAAATGAAAAACAAACAAATCCTGAAAACAAATACAACAAAAAAACGCTGCATTTACTGAAATGATGCAAACTAAATACAACACACTGTTTTGTTTGTTGGTCTATTAATGAACTGACTCGTGCTCCGTGCTAAAGTCTTAGCTATCTTTAATCCAGAGGTCTTGTTCAGGTCCTTTAACTTACATATGGATTTAAACATAGATCACAACTATGTGGCGACACCTTGTGGTAGGAGTGTGTATCTATCTAATCAACACACACACAAACCCCGAAAACAAACGCAACAAAAAAACGCTGCAAATAAAAAAAACACATACAAACCCCAAAACACATCCAAACCCCAAAACACACAGTGCTCCAGGCCTCTAGGGGGCGCGCTACGTGGAACAGATTGATGTGTGACCAGACATAGAGAGAACGAACTAGAGTGATTGACGCCGGACGAAGTGGACAAAGTCGATATATAAGAAGGTACGTTTTGTTTTGTTTTTATACAAAGAGCGTCATATTTACCCTGCTCGCGTTAGCTTCTTTGGTAAAAGAGCTTGCAAGTCAAGAGACAGCACTGTGCACCTAAATGTAACTCTTGACATCATATAGATATATTATAGGTGCAGAGAGGAGTTGGTTTATTGTGCCCCAATGTAAATCCTAATGTGAGAGTTAAAGGACGGTCAACAATATAATGTACAGTACCTTGGTCAGTTTGGATTTATCGTGGCATTTATTCTTAATTAAAGTGAATTTATTTTATTTCACTCAGTCATTTGTGTGTATGCAGGTGTGGGACATTCTAAATGTTCCAAAAGTTAGCACTCCAAGAATCGACAACAGTTTGGCAGGGTAAAATAAAACATTGTCAACATATTATGTTGTGCCACAAGAAGCAGAATGTTTTAACAGTACAGTAGTTTGAATGTATTTTCTGTTTACCTTTATCAGACCTCTCAGGCACCCACAACCAGCGTCTAATCGGGTAAGACTAATTAAAAATGTAATTATACCATGTAGGTTTGAATTTGTGAACGTGAAATCAATAAATACCTTTGTGTGCTAATGACACTGTCATTAGATCAACTGCACTTATTTCCTTGGTAAAAATAGGATGGAGCACCAACCCCATTCCAGGAAGAGGTCCAGTCTGCCCCGGGTCAGAACAACTTCTATAGGTAAACGATGTTGACAGCTGCATCGTGACACAGTTGTTTGGTGTGTATCTTTATTTTTACATTTGTTTGTTTGTATGTTATGTTCTGAAAGATGTTGCTCTCTTCAGTTGGTCAGAAGTTTTTACAACATTTTTTTTTTTTTTGAAAAAAAAACCCACTGCCTCCAATCACAGTGGGTGGAAACATTGCCAGGAAGCAGAACAATTATACTTTTATACATTTCCAAATGACACCCACAACATCTGACATCTTAGTGAAGACGATACAAAAAACACCCACAAATATTTTTCAAAGATCAGATATTGTTTCTTGCATCCATTTCAAATGTTTACAAGGATTGTGCAGGAGTATGACAAAAGTGCTGTTGTCAGTTTAGAACCCAATGTATTACAAAAAAAACAGGAAGAGGATCGACATCCTTTTGTAAATATGACTGTCATGCATATATTATGTATTTGAAAATAATTATTCAACTGTCTTCTCACTGCAGCAACTACACAAATGTGTATGCACTTATCATTATTGACAGCCAGTCTGAGCCAGAAGACAAAATGGAGCAAACTGCAGAGGAAAGGTATTAATTGTTACCATTACCACTTAATTATTCTATTCTATACTGTAAATCTTATTGCTAGCTTCATCATTTAATATTACAATACATCACTTTGTCTTTCCCAGCACAGAATACCTGACTGCGGAGGACATTGTTGCAGAACTCTTTGCAAAAATAACAAATACATCTTGCAGCAGGTTCAATATTAATAGAGCCAATGTATGGGATGGAGCAATCCATGGCTTCAAAGGTGCCTCATTCGACCCCTCTCATGAGATATCAGTTAAGTTCACTGATGATGAGGGACAAACTGAGGATGAAGTGGACACTGGTGGTCCCAAGCGTGAGTTCCTGACCCTCCTTATGGAATGCCTGAGAATGCGAAGAAAACATCACGTCATAGCAACTGTTTGTGCCCCATGGCGGTGTGACTTTCCCAGCCGCTCACTGTCTCAAAATCTGATTCTAAATGTATAATTTTCTCTATAAAGATAGAACTACACAATTATTAATGTATAATATGAGCTGTTTTGTGTATTTAATCATGCATTGGTCTACAGCGCACCTGTTAATACCATTACATAACCGGTGATAGAAAGGAGGACACACACACACACACACACACACACACACACACACACACACACACACACACACACACACACTACG
>CALSBZ010046777.1:0-52526 GCA_943591055.1 Gobionotothen gibberifrons
ATTAGCCTGCTTCAGATCATTTAGTGATACGCAGCGAGGTACAGACACACAGTCACAGCCCGCCTGTAGATTATAACAGAACTGTGAACTGCTGTTCCAAATCCTCTTCAAAAAGGGTGGGAACAAAATGAAAGGTAACTATATACAGTCACAGTCTCTCACTGTCAAAGTGAACTCTTAATACACTTTACTGGAACCTCCCTAAAAGAAACACATTTTGCTTTCAAATTTGCAGTCCATTTTCCTTTCAGCTTTTGTCTGTACCTGTTCTTAGTTGGGTCCAGTCACACATCTGATTGTTATGTCCATCGTAGGAACACTGTGTTACATACTCTATGAAAGAAGAACAATGAGTGAAATATTGGTTTAAGTCAGTGCGTGATTAAAAAAAAGAAGTCATTTAATAAATTGCAACGATATATAAAGTATCCACAACTCTTAGTAATTGTAAAACGTCATACCTGCATTTTTTCTCCAATCTGGTAAATTAACTAATGAAAAATCAACTTCAGCCCTGAAATAGAAAAACAATTTGTGTATTCAATCCCATTGTTCTTTGCTACAAGTTATTCCAATAATGAAATTATTAAATAATAACATTGATTAACAATCAAAATGTTATTCACTCAATAAAACTAGTACAACCCTATTTGTAATCAACATATCAGCTTCATTTTGGCAGTTAAAATGTAATTATCTTGACACCCACCTGCACTGAGTCCATATCTGAGTTAGAAAGAGTAGAGTCACTGTGACCAACAAATCTTTGAAGATGCCTCCAAGCATGGCTGATCTCTTAACGGCAGCCTCCCAGCTGCTCTCCCGTTACTAATACTCTCTCTCTCTCTCTCTCTCTCTCTCTGTCTTTGATGAGTTGAAGAATAAATGATGAGAGGTAACTGTTTTGTAACCTCACTGTGGAAATGCAGTTGATATGTGACCTTTAGCACAGAGGTCTGGCCCTCTTGTGGTGTTCTCAGGAGGAAAAAAAAGCATTTATATCCCCCCCACCTAACCAGGTAACCAGTGGGTCGAGATAGAGGACTGGAGTACAGGAAGACATGAAAGGGGTTGGACTCGGTCTGTGACGTTCACATATTCCAAAAGACGAAAGCAACTGACACAGTTACTGTTGCTAGGTCATAAAAAGCATAAAAACCAAGTTAACGGAAAAGAAAAGAGTTAGTTAAAAAAAAAGTTATCTCTGACCAAAGAGTGCAATGTCAACCATGGACTTCTCACCAATGTTATTTAATGTAAAAGCTATACTTACTTATAAATACCTTTATGAATCCAATGATTTGTTAAAAACACTTTTTCCATAGTTAATGATACAGTTGTAAAGGCATATAGTACAATGTGAAGTCTTTAGAAATATCCACACAAAAAATGATGCATTTGTGCTACAAATATGTTTGTTTAATATTAAGAACATGTATGTGTTGGTTTGTATGATGAAAACAGGAACTTGCAACTTACTTTGCTCACAATGGATCCTTTGTCTGTTTGAGATATACTTTCATATTTGGCGTCAAACACGAGTCTCCTTTGACGTTTCTTAGATATCTTTTAATAAAAATGTATTTGCTAATGTGTTCTATTCAGAGATACATTTCTTTGCAAATCAAAGCGAAGTATCTGAATTGTTAACACTTAGCAAAGATATGAGAGAAAAATATGAGCCATTAAGAACATCAATTTATGCAATCCATGGTCGAGATAATTACAAAACGAGTGCATGGTTTTCTGACAAAAGTGTTGTAAAAGGCTTAAAGAAGTTTCTGCTACACCATGTTTGGTTAAAGATATCAGTGAACTCTATACAACAGGTGAAAGAAGATGTGATAAGACAGATGTATAGTGTGGGTGTTGCTGTCTGATCCAATATTGTGACATTCCTGAAGCCCTAGCGGTATGTGTCAACAGATAGGGTGACACAGAATAAATATTAGAGCTCTTTAAAACTATCAAACCTAAAAGAAGCCCTTTGTTAGGAATTGCTTCAAGACGCTACAGAGAATATAAACTATCCTCCTGTGTTTGTGCTTGTTGCAAAGAGACGGCAATACACTGACTATCTTACCTAAGGAGATAATCTATGATCAAAAAGACACCTGCCTGATTTCCAAACAGATAACCAAGGTTGTGTCTCAGGGGTTTAAGGTGTGTGATGAATGCCACAGGAAATGAGTTACTTATAAACTGACTCACACTGTCCCGACAGAGCAGGTACTGATGTGTTCAAAGGCTTTAACATGAAATAAGGCAGATATATACGGCTCCACAATGTTTATTCATAACCTGTATTTACACTCAGCACATACACAGTATAGGCTTGCCTTCATTCAGATAACATGTCACACTTAGTATCTTAGTGCCTTTTACTGTGCACATACTTGGTACACTGCCTGGTTAATTTAAGAAATGTTACACCCAAATATGCTATTATAGTTTTATGGAATTATAGTTTCTATTTTAAGACAGCCATGATAATTACTGGAAGGGAGTTTATCTGTTGATAAGGCATATCCTGAGGTCATGTTAGTTTAAGTGACTTATCAAGGTGTCCTCTTCTTCAAGGACATTATCATGATGCATTTTATTGGTGGACAATACAGTCAGTTATGTTGCAACATTTCTGCTTCACAAAAAGTGGTGAAATACAATACTAAATGGTAATCGAATCAAAATACCTTTTTGTTACTGTGTAAAAATAAAAAAAGAATGACATCATCAATCAATCAGAAATGGCTGCACTATTACTAATCCATACACCTGTTCTTGTTTTTTTAAAGCTTCTGAATGTCTTCAGTCAACAACAAAAACCCCATTAATAATCAACCTCGCCCACAGGAAGTGGGAGAAAGGGGCCAAGACCGAGAGCAAAGCAATATACTGCAGGCTTTTCCAAGGATCTTTGTGGACTACAGATGCCCTGATCCATGACTAACAGTTCATAAGGCCGTGCTTGCTCTTTGAATGTCCTCTCTGCTAGCTCTACTGTTTATCAGCTATACAAAAGAACACCCTGGTAAGCAGAGGAATGTTATTCTGGAAAAAAAGGAGCAAATGCCTAATGCAAAATACTGACTAATCGAGTCTTAAGATTGTGGTGAGCGGATAAACATACTAGAACAATCTGTAATATCTAACTGGTGATTTTCCACTTGGAGAACCAGATTTATTTTCCAGACAGCTATACAGTACAGTGTTAGTGGGTGGGAGTTAAGAGGCCATTATGCTTCAGCAGAACTGCTTGTCAGATGGTCAAACAGCTTTTCTTATTTCTCAATGTGTTTTTTAACATATTGTTAATAATACGTTATTGTTAAAAGGAAGAACAAATGTATTTCGGAAGATGTACGTTCCATTAGCAGGTAGAAGGGGTTGTTCCTGTCTGTGTTTGATTGACAATTGAAACAAAATTGCACTGCAGCATGTTTGTCATGGGCAGACAGTTTGTTATTAGTGCTTTTTAGCGTAAGGGTCATACTGGCATTTACCATTTAGATTGATTCAGTTTGCTCTCTTACTGTGATGCATCTGGGCAGCTTTGCGCTCTCTAGCACTTAAACAGGAACACTAATGTGGGTCTTTGTTCAATCTCTCTGACGTATGTTTTTTGAACAGCTTTCAAATCAAATGAATGAAAAACTATGGGGCGCGATTGAGAAACCAAAATGCGTATTAAAAAATATATTTTTCGCCTTTTGGTTCCAGATTTCTGGTTTGTGGTACAAGACAAGCGATTGACATGAAGCTATGTAAGCTGTAGCAGAGTCAAGAAATGCAATACAACAAATCCAAATCAGGAGAGACTGAAAATATGTGTTTCTATCCCCGTATTTCAGTGATTGTTCCCATTTTGCCCCTAGACATGGACACCCAGTTCAAACTAACTATTTCACATGAAAACCTTTGCCCCTTAATCTTGGGAACTGTCCCCCACCATGTATCTTCAAGCATTTCTTCGACCTTCTGTTAGAGTTCAGTTTGTACCAGGCTCACACCAAAAGGTCACCCCTGCTGAAAAACAGAAAAATCAATCCACAATGCAGCCTTTCTTCTATGAATAGGCCAGTCAATGCCATATGAAAATCTCCCTTCCAGTCTGATTGTGTCCCAGCGGCCAGCAGTCCCTAGAGATGTCCTTAGCTGTAGCAGCAGGTCAAGGTCACAGTTGATAGATAACACAGGTTAAGACAGGGCAGACGCTAAACTCTCCCTCATGTCAAAGCTTTAGCACTGAGCGCTCTCATTCAGATACTCGCTCCCTTCCCTTGTATGCTGGAATTAAATGAGGACTATTGATACCATCGTGCTTTTTCTTTTTGCTCTCTGAGGTATTAATAATTCAATGTAGAGTCAAGGTCATCACAGATGGAGACTTTTTAGAAAATAGGCCAGACAACAAGCCCTTTTTCCTGTCTCAAGTTATAACAGAAATGTTTGAGCTTTTTTGTTGATGCCCTATTTCTGCAGTTGAAGGAATATATATATGTATCACTTCTTACAGCTTTATCGTGTGTTGACATTTTGACATTTTCTAAACTCTGCACAGGATTTTGTTTCTACTCCAATGTTTATCATGTATGGTCTCCAAAAAACTGACGATTGAGTGCTTGTGAACTTCAATAATATGTACTGTTTACACACATATATACTTCATAGTTATGTGCATGAATGTGAGGACATATGTAACTGATTAAGAGGGTCTATAACATTGCAGTTGAAATCCCCTGACTATTTATGGGCATGTTCTTACAGGAGCTACCATTTATGACCTATTTTCAAACAGGTTTTAAGAATGAATAGTTACTCACTGAAGGGTGAAAGAAAGCATCGAAAGGAATGTAAATTAGGTATAGGTTCAAGCAATGGCTTTCTTCCAAAATAAAAAAAAGTATTTCAAAACAAATTACACCTCAATATGCAGTATCTGTTTAATATTCATTGAATCATTTGACTTGCCAAAGCATTTCCTAATTTCACAGGGACAAGTCAAACTTGTTAACATTTTACCTTCAGGCCCAAACAAGGAACAAGTGTTTATAAAGCAATAAAGCAATTAATAACCTCTGTTTCATTCCATTTATTATCGCAGTAAACACGCGGAAATTAACATTTGTTGGTTTTTGTTTATGTTTTTGTTTGTTTTGTTTTTTCCCTCCCCCTTTCCTTTTTCTCAAGACAAGGTCATGAGCTGTCCTTCCCTTCCCCTCTGTTCCTTCCTTCCGTCACGCTCCATTGAAAAGTTTCTGTGCAATCATGCAGGTGTTGCTCGGCCTGTGGTGCTTCGTTTCACAAACAGAGCTTGACTTCTCCTTCTACCGAGTGATTGCTAAACAGGTTGTTTAATGAATACAGGTGCTGTGGTTCTGCTCTGCCTATCAGGGAGACATGATCAATACTGCAGGCAAGCTGCGTTTAATTGTCTTTTGTCAACACTCTGTGTGAGGAGGCGAGAGGAACATTCCCCAACCCCCACATCTGCCCAAACCCCAGAAATGTATTCCCTTCTTGATCCTTTATTAGGCTTGTGATACATACAGCCTTGGAAGAACACCAGTCACAAACAAAATACAAATGGTTGTTTGTTTGTGTTATGAGAGAAAGGAAATGCAAAGTAATTTCATAGATTTTGAACACTTACACTATAGGACTTTACATTAGTACATCGTTTTTTAAACACAGTAACATAATGAAGCTGTCATTTTTTATGCACCAAGGTGGAGCTATTTCAACCATCCTAAGGCAATTTTATAATTGCTAAGCTTCTCTACAAGCCACATCCATGATGACTTTTACTGTGAGCTGGTGGAGCAGAGCATTAATATCATGCTTCATTCAACCAGAAGGTGGCACTCTATCGCCTTCAGAAAACTACCCGAGTGTCAGAGCCATGACTGTAAAGTTTCTGAAGGTTTATCAAACCAGACGAAATATCATATAAACAACACCTTCAATGTTATACTGCTGATGTAAATGTACAATGTTAAACTGGATTGCATATTCATTTTACATAAAAAAAAAATTGCCCTATTACATATATTAAACAATTATAATAAATGAAACAGTGGACTGCCCGGAACATTTTATTCTGAATGGGGCTGTCAGGTTTTGCATGCTTATGAACCTGACCCAGTAACAGATGAAAATAATATGAATTTAATTAGGATAACAATTGATCTCACTATCTAGTCTGTTAAAGCAAGATAATTCCCATTTGGGAGGTCTGATAAGAAATTGTTTTTTTCTGGGTTCAGTGATTCTTGCACTGATAATCCCTGAGCCCAACCACAACACTCCGGCAGACAGTGGCCCAGTGTCCTATCTCCCCTCAATTAACTTCAAACTGCTCTCCATTACACGCTACAATGAGACACGCAATTTCATTACCTCACACAGGCCCATCAGCGCTACTAATTGTTTTTCTTTTCATTTCCAGCATCCCTCCATCTCCCAGGGAGTGGGTGTGAAGATATCCCATGTTCGAGATAATAGAAAGATACAGCGGTATTGTGGGGTGGGGGGATGCATGAGACAGAGAGATGCTACTTGTTCTGGTCCTGTGTACTTGCTGTTTATTGGTCCAGTAAGAAACAGAGTAAGTCCGTATAACCTTCAAAGGCCAGGAACTTGAAGCACTCACCGACACTTAATTCACAATCAACAAAAGGTCAAGACAGACCCAGACACATATACAGAGAGTAGCTGTAGAGCTGTAGTTTACTGTGCTAACTGGCCAATGTCAGTGTGGACTCACTTCTGTCCTCCAAACACAACAAATCATTACCTGGGCTCTGCTAGAATATAGAAATACTGTACTTCTGTTGCACTCCAAGCAATGTTAGATATACTTTGATGAGAAAACAACATATTTTCTTTAATGTACAGTTCCCCGATGGACCTGAAAGACATATCGTTCTTAAGAGTTTGTACAGAATGTGGAAATCTGAAGAGTTTAGCTATCAGCAGACTGAAAATGGTTGATAGATGATCAGGATAAACATTTAACATTAGAAAAAGACAAATGTTTATGGTCGAAGTATTATAATGAAATCAATCTTGTCAGACAATATGGCACAGTATACAAATACTGCATTAACACTATCAAGCTGTAAATGCTACTTTTTAAGCTAAACTCATTAGCAAACAGTTGCTTATATAACATCCGGCAGACATGGAGCGGTGACATTCATGTTTATATGTTTGTGTCCATATCATGTCTTCCGTTACAGCTCTTTAGCTGCTTAGTGCTTCACAATGATAACTAACTAGTTGCTGGCTCTGTCTGTGTGTTGTTTGGTCAAAGTGCAGGTAGCAAAAAGTGCTCTGGCTGTAATTAAAGTGATGAGAACGCCTAGACTTAAATGATCCGCAAAGCTTTTCTTTGAGTGCTTTATAACAAACGACCTCCTTTCACATACACGTAGTATTTTAATCCATTGTTAATGTATACTTATTGATGATTATAGTTGCTTTAAATACAATTCTGGTCCACTAGTGCACTATTAAGACCTAGTGATGTATGACATCAGTCAACTCGAGGGAAAAAACACAGCCGGAGCCAGGATGACTTAACTGCCCTTTAACCACTCAGAGGAAAGACATCTTATTAATATTGCACAAAGTAGTGCATATGAGTAGTTGTGGTGAATGTAGACATACTGGGCTCCCTGCATTGGTTAGACCCACAGAATGACTCATTGTGATTGTTCTAAGAAAAGTCAGTATTTGACATAAATGAGTCAATCGTGTTGCCTGTGATAGAAGCGTGGCAAATGTGTTGAAGGCTGTTCTGTGCTTATGTAGGACAGACATTTTTCTCTGAATGTTGGGCCTGTGAATGGCCATGATTATTTCTTCTTTCTGCCGTTTTGCAGTATGACTGTTGTGTATGATTACACAGTTACTGCACTGCAAATTAGAGCTGCACGGTGCGAGGAAAATATGATTACGTTGTTGAATAGTGCAATAATGATATTACTTTCGATAAACAAACATATATGGAAGTGTCCTCATTTCTGCCTTTCTTCTGATTTCAGCATACTGCTAAAATACAACACATCCCTAAATTAAAGGAAATGGTTTCCAGGTAGATTGTGCATGTATACTGATACTCTCTTTTAACTGACTCAAACAAAATCCCTCAGCATTTTTACCTGGTTTTTGATTTGCAGTGTTTATATAAGGGCAAGATGAAACCTACACTGTGCATTTTACAACAGTGTAACATTTATCAACTTGCCTATCATGTTGTTTAAGGATCATCTACTGTATGTAGTGCATCATCATCATGGATCATCATCTATATAGAGAGGCGAAGTCACGCCCATCTACTTCCGGTCCATGGGACCTTATTTCGGAAAAATTATGGATTGAAGTCAATGGAGAGAGAAAACGTATCTTTCGATCCCGTTTGAATTGTGCCATGAATTACACATATGATGTTTGTCAATCTTAAAACAAAAATTCCATGTAAAAAAAGTCACAATTTGTTTTAAAACTGTTGAAATATAAGACTATGAAAAACTAGAAAGACTACAAATCCCAGAATCCCGGTCCCGCATGCTGGCTCGTACGGAACCGACTAACTCCCCTTGTGTGTATGTACAGCTCTCAACATGCCCAGACTTGTAGTGCTTTTAACCTTTTTTAATACTTTTCGCCTCATTCTGAAAGAAAGAAGTGAAATGTGGCAACATGACGGCCGTCTTGGTGTGTGGTGCGAGACAGGAGATGTAGTTCATTGAGCGGTTTCACACAAAAAAAGTGTTACTTCACAGTTTTACTTTTTTTTTTTTGACTTGCAAAATTATCTTTTAAATTGACAAACATCATATGTGTAATTCGTGGCACAATTCATACGGGATCGAAAGATAAGATGCACTACATTGTAGTGCATCCATGCATCCATGCACTACAATGTAGTGCATGGATGTAATTGACATGAGTTGATGTTCACTTTATGAACAGTTTCCTGATAAGACAGTATCACCTTTTAACTTGCCTTTGCTATGACGATAAAACAAACAAATGATTGTGAAACCCTACTGCAAGTGCATCTGTCATTCATTGTCTCAGTAGGCTTAAGTCAGTGTTTCTCAAACTTTTTCATACCAAGGACCACTTAACCAATAAAAAAACACTTGCGGACCACCTAACTCCACAAATATAAAAAAACACATCGTTTTTCTAGAACAGATTACAAATCGCCTGAAAATGGTACAAACAAGTGGCAACATGTGTGATGAAGGTGTTGCGCTGGGCTATATCATGCAATCAAAAGTGTGAAACTTAACCTCGCTCCATTGCAGAGATATTCCCGCGAGAGTGCGGAAAACTGAAATGTATTTATTTCAAATGTGAAATGTTACCAATATACTCACGGACCACTAGGGGGCGCTCACGGACCACCAGTGGTCCGCGGACCACACTTTGAGAAGCACTGGCTTAAGTGTATAATCCTGTTGTTTTGCAGTTGCATATGAAGGCAAATTGAGGGAGAGACCACTGATTCTCATACACTTTCAACAGAGAGGATACCTAACAGAGGTTGAATTCCATATGTTTTCAAGCCCCTCTCCAGCTCTTGTTTCATAACACCAGCTGTTCTTAGACCCCGGTCTCCCAGTTCTTTCCCATATATGAGCTGAATTGAATCGAATGTATCCAATTGAATGTGCCCCAATGACTGATATGTGAGGCAGGGTCTCCAGTCTCAAACTGAAATAGTTTTGGTCGTGCTATCCAGGATTTGATTCCCTCAGACAACCAGCCGTGACCAGTTTGTGATGAGATGCTGGTCTCCAACCGAGCTGTAGAAATCACATCCATGCTGTTTCACCTTAGCTGAGGCACACAACACTGAGAGAAGGAGGAATACAAAAAAAAAGACAAATAGGCAGAGAGAGTGAAAAAGAGAGGGGGAGAGAAAAGAGAGAAACTAGATAACAGGAGAGAAGTCTAAAAACTTCCGGAAGCATATAAGAGTGTATAAGAATAGTCAAAGCTTTCATGCACACACACTCTTTTTAGAGTTTCTTATTTTTGTCTTAGTTTCACCCTTAGTTTAACATTTTTTCGCAGGTTGAGATATGTGGCTGTGGTCTTAAATTGATCAGCGAATAGGATTTAGAGGAACTGCACCTTCATTTAATATATTATGTGATAAGAGAAAAACAGTGAAAAGACAAAACCTTTGGTATTCTAATTACTGAGTGATCTGCATATATTCAAACAACAACGTATTAGCCCAAGGTAGAGTCTCTATGCTCTGACTGGAAGAATAAAAGTATTTTTCTTCTTTTCTGTTAAAAGGAGCAGGCACGGAGGCGCCCTGGCAAACCCTCATTATGTTTTGAAGATCCGTCTTCCCCTGCAGCACCCAACCTATGCACCTTTTTGCTCAACCTAGCTGAAACAGATAACAGTGAGCAGCCGCAACCAGGTAGAAAGGACTGCATTTGAATGTCAACCGTCAAATATCAGAGGAGAAGCCACAAATGGCAGAGCAACTTTGTCGTACAGACGCACATTATCTCAACATGAAGCGTATCCGATAAGGTGAATAAAAGCCATGGGACTTTTAATCATGATATTGGGGATTTAGAAACTGAATGGCATTAGTTTGAGGTTTCCTAAGGTAGCCTTGCATGCAAAATTAAAGCAATTCATAAGAGACGCATAAAGAATAGTCATGGTAGGAGCTATTTTAATAATCGATGCACTGCTTTATTTATGCAAATACCATCTAATTTGTAATTATCAGAGTGGGTGCATGTTTGGAATATTTTTTTAATTATCCCCTTAGTGTGTAAGTTACCGCACCCACCCATCTATAGCTGCCGATCTTAATGAGGTAACTAGAGAGTACAGTAGCTCAGTGAAGGGTGAACACTAACACACAAAACACACTGATGTACAGGTTTCCAGACATTTATGATGTTGTACAGTACATTATTGTGAGGCTCAGTCACCACTGATTTGGAACCAGGCTTGCCACCACACGATAGTGTAAGCGATAAACACCAGTCAGGGTTGTTACAATGGTGACAACTCTTGGCGATTTGATTGCATCAGTTTGACTATGTTACTTATATGTGTGTGAGTTGTTTGTGTGTGTGTTTATAAGCTGGATATTCCACCATTTGTGTGTTTGCATTAAAAGTTGCCTGACCCCAACTTCTCTGATGCAACTTGTATATTGATGCACAGACAAACAGTACGTTTGCAGTTGTCTCAAGAGGACTCGAACACTGACAGAGTGCCACGGGTGAACGCTCACCTAGTCGATAAACAATCTGAGCACCACAAAGGAACAATAGCCACCATTCTATTGCCCACCGAGCAAACACGTCCTTTTAAAATGTCAAATGAAAAAGCTGTTGCAAGGGTGCAGTGTTCTATTGATTCAAAATCGGCTGATCATTTGACCACCATGCCCAATTTATGGACTCTCCTCCATCTTGGACACAAAGTGGTGGAGACTGTTATTTAAAAAAAATCTGGAAAACCAAAGGAAATCTTTAAGTCATCATTGTAGTGTATGAAAAGAAGTATAGGAAACTAACGTAACAACACTGAAATGTTCAATTTGTGTATAAATGTTGAAAGAGCAATGGAGGATCAGAAGCTTGAACAAAACCTCGACTGGCAAATTGTGGATGCTGAAAGGTGTTTCACTGGAAACTGCTATATCTGTCCCGTCTCAAGGTCTGAATATATATCAAATATATTACAATGATATTATTGGTCATAAAGTTATACAGCTGATTGATTTTTTTGTGGCTGCTTGCAATTATCCTTCTAGCAAAGAACACCGTTTGCCTCTGTTCCAACAACACAGAGGGCAGAATAATGGCAAAGAAAACATTTCATTCTCAGACCGCTAATATTTCACAGTGTGTGGCTACTGCGCTGATCTTAAAGAATTGGACTGTTTTTGACACCAGGGTCCTTTGCATAGAAATGGGCTCAATTTGCGTCGATTGTGTGCATGTTACCTAATTTGAAAACTTGCCACTTGCACAGGAGAAACGTGAAGCTATTTGATAGTCTGCGCAGTTGGGGTACAATACACTCTGATGGGTGCTTTGAGAATTATGTTTTTTTGTGTATCTTGTTTCTGCAGGTTTAGCTAAATTAACCCCTCTGTTTCTTGTTTACCAAAAAATCACAGGGATAATTTGCATCAACTAGTAACAAGAGTAAGAAATAGCTGTTTAAATAGTGCCATAGAGAGTAAAACTGCTACTTGGACGGAGACAGAAAGAGAAAAGCAAAGTGCTGTTAGATATGTATGGTCTTGAACCATTGTTTGCTGTCTGCGCATCCACCTCTCTTTCTCTTTTCCTCAACTAAACACTCTCTCTGTACACAGTACGCCACATATGCACACACTTGACTTTTTGTGATTTCTCAAAATAGTAAACTAAAAAGAAACTAATAAACACATCCACCCTACATCATGAACAACAAATCCGTGTTGAAATTGGCAAAAGACAGATAGTTAATGTTAGCTAAGGATGATTATTTAGATATATCTAATTCGTTTTCTATCATAAGAAATGCCCATACCCCATGGATTTCCTGGATGATTAGAAAACCTTTACAGAGAAAGAACAATGGGGAAGTGAGACTTTAAACAGTACCATCTATGTTAAAGAGATTTCTAATGGCAACAACTTTGTATTCAGAGATGTTGTAAAAAATGCATAGGAATTGTATTACCTCTTAGTAATTCATTAGAGTAGTAAAGCACAACATACTGCACAAGCTGTCCAGATCATTCAATAAAATCAGTGCTGTGCACATTTACTGAATTGCATTCCCACCATTGTCCTGCACTTCTAATCCCATTTGGAGAAGATATTGTTGAAGGATAGAAGAAACATAAAGAGACAGTGATGGAATATTAGTAGTGGGTCCATTTTCCTGGACAGAGTACCATAAATATCTAAGGCATGAGATATTTGTATTGGTCATCCTTACATTATAGTCTGTAAGAACAAGGTATGGAGGGTGTAACAACGCTCAGAGCGCCTGGGGGAGGCTAGAGTGCTGGAAAACATGGACAAGCAGGAAAAGTGTCTCATGGTAAGCCGGCCTTTACAAACACCCTCTAAAGCTATTAATCACCTGTCACTGATTTATATAAAGGAGTCAAATGAGTTAGCTTTGTCTCTCTCTGTGTGTTTTGTTGATTTTGAAAAAGCCACTTGTTTTTGTGGAAGGTGTTTCTGCCACAGCTGCAAGTCATTTGATCTCTATAAGCAAAAGACTAATACATATGTTCATGATGCTTTTATAACAGTTTGTTACTTTTTTTTAATGATCCAGAATAGCAAATGTTTTTATCTACATAACACAGTGGGACTATCTTTGAATGAACCATGTAGAGATTATCAAGATGTTGAAGCAAATGAAAAATGACATCCGATCTAATCCAACTATCCATTATGTAATCATATTTGTGGATTTGTATTACAGCAATAGTGGAGCCCTGTATGTAGAGACTGCAAAAGGCAACAAAAACACCTTAAGCAGAAACAAAATCCAGCAGTTATCGATATGTAGGAGTACTGTGAGTGAATCTTTCTCTCATTAGCTTCTATCAAGCTTCAATACTAAGCCTGTTCGTCTCTCTGTGTATTTGTGTGGTGCTGTCCTATGTGGTGTGTTCTTCAGGCCTCGATAGCTCTGTGATGAATCCTTATGGCCCAGCAGGCATCTGCCTGTATTACAGCTGGGCCAGACTAATGAACTGCACCCAGACACAGTCATAATCAGATTAATGATTGTGTTCAGGTATAAAATGACCAACATCAATGGGGAGAAAGCCAGATAGAGGTAGAGAGTAGCCAATCCATAGCTAAAGGATGATTAGACACTGTGGACAGGCATGGAGCCAAGGTCAGAGACCAACCAGATGATTCTACGTCAGAAAAAGCTACTAGGCCAGGGAGCAAAACAAATATAAAAGGTGAACAGGTAGTCAGGGGCCTGCAACATTCTGTCGGCCTGCTGTTGATGCCATATGGAAAATTACACTGAATGAATGCAGATCACTTATATTTTTGAGAAGCATATGGTGACAAAGGTCAGGGCCATTCATTTTTTACCCCGGTCACATCCCCAAGGACAGTTTGACTCATGGCATCGACTGTAAAGGATGATAATCACAGATTAAACTTGATACCACTCACCAAAAGTCTGTCACACAAAACTGCATATAGGAGCAAATGTCAGAACAAGGTAAAGCTTGTGATATCGAGTAGTAACAATATGCATATTAACTATATCATAGGAGTTACATTGGCTTCTTTATATCAAACGTGTATCTTTGGCAGTGTTTTTTTATTTATTTTTCGTCTTTTCCCAATTTGAATGGAATAATATTTTATAGTTTTTTAGTAGTTAACCCAACAACAAGATAGACTTTGTCATATTTTATTTGATTACTGTCTGCTGAGCTTGTTGTCTTGTTCGACTCCTAGCCTGTATTTCTTTTCGTCAAATATCCACCCATTCTGTAAACATAAAGAATATCTGTCCAGATGAACACTTCTTTGTGGTTTTGAAAGCACAATTTGTGTACTTTTCTGTTGTGAAACCGATTGTGTCTTGGTCACGGATACCCGATCTGTCATGCCTGTGTGTGCACCACACACTACTTCAGATGGGATAAAAGAAATCCCAAAGAATCCAGAGAATAATCAGATACTTGATATGTAGTGTGCATTTTGATTGCTATTATTTCCATTGTATCATCTTGGCCACTTGAGGGTGGGCTCAGGTAAGGATCATTTCAGTCTTCGTGTTTATTGTGTAACCAAGTGCTACAGCATGATAGAAGAGCAGCAGCTTTACCAGCCCAGTAGCATCTGCTAGATGGCACAAACAGCCACCCCTTATTTACCCTGGCAGTGACTAATTGGAGTCAGCTTAATGGCCGGAGGTGGAGCTCACGCTAAAGGAGTGGGAGTCGAGACTAAAAAAAGCTACTGGAAGCTGTAAAACCCAAGTGTTTAACATGACACATTTAAGAGATGGTTACTTCATGTTCCGGTGGCTCACAGTAACATGCTTACCTAATTTCACGTAGCTTCCGAACATGTTTTCCCCACTTTGCTTTTCAGAGGGTTCATTACAGCTGATTGCCATTTGGCTACATTTAGGCAGCCCCATAAACTTTCTCCAAATGAGTGGACATGGCACTAGTGGCCTTGAAGTGCCTCTGGAAAACTGGTTTATTTTGCTTAAATGAGTGGATCACCATCGCCTGCTCTCTAAAGTGGGTCATATTCCACACAGGCCAGATGACACTTTACCCAACCAGGCTGGGAGTCATTATGGGCATATAACTATACCCACCAGCAGGCAATGCCCTGTACCTGGGAGTGCAGCTTAACTCTGCCAGTCGTTGTGTTCTGCTATCACAGCCCACACATTACAACAATCCAACTTGTTGAGTCATATCAATCAGCAAAATGTCATGTCAATCTTTATCTTTTTGTCCCTTGAAGGGAAATGCTATGTGCTGCCTTTCTATCAGGCAAAATCCTTGCAGATACACTGAGACACACATGTAAACAAAGAGACAATAATCTTTTTCAAGGCTGGTTTCAAGTCAATCCTTATTTGTCACAAGTAATACATCCTTATAAGTTTTATATTTCAGATAAGTCTGACATTTAATATTTTTGGTTTATTTGTAAGTGAGAATTTCAATAATAGATAGTAAGCGAACGTAAGTAACGATAGATACATTATTTTAGGATTCAATGTGGATTCTTCATACAAAAAAAGTAAACAGTAATACAGTACCATTACAGATGCAGATAAATCCAACAGCAGCAAATGAAGGATTGGGGCTGTATTCCAGACAACTCAGAAAGGAATGTTACATTTCATGAAACCAGTGTTGCAGGAGGCTTAATGCTTTTTTATGTGTCAAACTTTGCAGTTTTAATCAGGAGATGCTAAACTTGATCTTCAATGGATATTTCTTTGAATACAATCAATGGATGCTCTGTCAATACTTTATCTTGGGGCACTGCAGACTTAATGCATTTAAAGGTCACCTATTATGCAAAATCCACTTTTCATGTCTTTTATACATAAACATGTGTCCCCTCTGTGTAAAGAGATTCTGAAAGTTTCAGGAAAAAAGATTTTCTCACTTTTTGTCCTGATTCATTTATATAAAAACCTGTCTGAAAATGAGCTGATCAGATTTTGGCCACTTTGTGATGTCATAAAGATTGTTAGGCTTGTGTAACCATTAGCCAATAACCATCCAAGGTAACAATAATGTGATTCAGTGACTGAGCTATTGGGTCTATTTTAGGTACTTCTGGAGCTTGGTCAGGGTCCTATGGCATGCAGTTGTGACGCGTCGAGTCTCCTTCAGCTTCATAAACAGACGCAAAGAGCTTTCAACTGATTGCAATGTATTCCCATCGGCGGCGATATTTGACGCTCAGAGAAGCACCGCATCAGTCCATGTCGGCGGCATTTAAAGGCAATGTGAGCGTCCATTCCCATTGGATAACGGAGGATTTTACACCTGGAAGTAAGTATTCTCTTTACTGTCGATTGATTTTACAGGGATATCTGTACTACTCATCAACTCAAAAACACCAGTTTATCCTTGTTAATTACACAACATTGATTGGTTTAAATTGTGTACAATGCTTTTGTACTTTTCCCCTTCTATTCGGAGAAACAAATATTTTTTTGGAGTTTAGAATGGCAGAAGACACTACAGTACCCAGAATCCTCAGCTATCGTTTGGGACAAACCCCATGATTAGTCCTCAAGCTCTGTGATTGGTTGACCCCAACTGCATTCCATATGAAAAAAAAACGTTTCGTAAAAGAAAAAAATCATACTTTATTCAGCAGTGCTTGCTTAGAATAGACCGGAAACTATTATTTTACCGTTCAGTTTTAATTTCACAATAAAGTTAGCAGTAATATTTTGTTTTGATATTATTGTTTTTTTACTAGACCGCTGGGTCATGTTAAGACCATCTTTTCTGTATTGCTGTGGGTTTTTTCCATCGCTTTTGTGTTACAAATATCAAAACAATAACAAAATATATCCGTCGTAAACTAAACCGGAAACAGCAGTATATTTTATTTTGTTAACACTGTAAACTTGACAGCTTTTTAACCCAAACCACCTACTGGTTTAATGGTGGAGGTACACACATATTGATAGATGTCTTGTTGAGGAACCTATGACCCAAGTTTGGACACGTTTGATTCCTGTTTTGGTTAGTGTGCCGTCGAGTGCTGTTTGACGCTCCGTGTAAACTTCGCACACTGCCACTCCAACATCCAATCACAGAGCTTGAGGACTAATCACGGGGTTTGTCAAGCAAAGCACATGGTGTAGTCCCAAACGATAGCTGAGGATTCTGGGTAGTGTCTTCTGCCATCCTAAACTCCGAAAAAATATTTGTTTCTCCGAATCGAAGGGAAAAAATACAAAACTATTGTACACAATTTAAACCAATCAATGTTGTGTAATTAACAAGGATTAGGGGCGGAACATTTCCGGTACATTTCCGGAAAGTTTCCATGGGAAGTTAAGCTGGGAAATTTTGGAAATATTCGATGCAAAATTAAACAGAAAACATGACATTTCAACAGATTTAAAATAAAAACATTTTTTTAAGTAGAACAGAACAAGTTTTAATTATTTTATTGAACAATTATTTGTTTCATTGAAGAACGAAAACAGGAATTTTGAGTTAAATATTACTCATCCCCCCCAACCCGACTCATTCAAAAATGAACAAAAATACAATCCTCTGCATTTTCAACCCAGTCTCACATCTAAACGTGTAATAACTTTGTTGGTCCACAACTTGGGACGTAGTATTTCTACAAAAACGCCTCTGAAATTGTAAGATCCCTACATTTTTTTTCACCATTCATTCCAATGGCTGGCGTCTATGTCACGTGATCTTCAAATTTCTCCCTGCAGAAAAAAGAAACCTGGCCGACCTTCGTTTTATTCTCGGTGGAAAATGCCTATTTTAAGGTTAGTTTGGCCATTAAAATGTGTTTTGATGTCATTTGATGCGAGAAATATGAGTTATTATTTCAGATTATGTGTGCAGTGGATGTACATGATCTTTAGTTTGCTAGTTATTACGAAGATTACTTCAGGAAATTGTGTCCATTCAACGTTTTCATTGTTGCTACCCCCTTCTACCCCTTTTAAATAATACTTTATTCCGAGTGTTCTTGCTTTTCTCTTTGAAAGTCATCACATAACGGCATTGTAATACACAGTTCGGCTGCATTAAATATTACATATCTGCCGTAGTTCTAGAGCCCTGATGAGAAGACTTCTAGACAAACATGAGGAACTGCCGCCAAAACTGAAAACGTGACGTGGATCATAAATATGTAAGCAATTAAACAACATCTTACATTTCTTTTCACACAATACGCCTCCTTGCAGTATCAACACTAATTCGGCTGACTTTTATATTTGATCCAATTGGTAGATAGGCTGTATTTACACCATAACGGTGCACAGCTGATATAAAGGGACACCTAGTGGTTAAAGCATGTTATTGAATTTCATTATTTGTATTATTAGATATTAATAGGATCCCTATAAAGTATATTCATTACTCGTTATTCTCTACTAATAGTTAATTAAAGACTGTATATAATTACTATGTTGCACATCCCTTTCAAGATTTCAAGATTTTCTAAGGTTTATTGATCATATACACAACTACAGTGTAGTTATGCAATTAATGAAAAACTTGGGTCGCAGGTTCCTCAACAGTGCATTACAAGACATCTATCAATATGTGTGTATACCTCCAGCAATGTTAACTATGTTGAAGCACTTATTTTAACTAATATTATCCATATGTATTATACTCTTATAAGATGTATGTAGATAGTATAAGAAATGTGCAGAATATGACAGTTTAATGGTGGAGGTATACACACATATTGATAGATGTCTTGTAATGCACTGTTGAGGAACCTGCGACCCAAGTTTTTCATCTCCGACCTTGTCAGGTATTGAACAATCAATAAATAAAGAACACAGAATTATTAAATATAACACACAGAATTGTTGTGATTATACTAAATGATTTTCAAAATAAACACCACTGCATATTTACAACTGTTACACATGCCAACTTGGGATCAATACAGTATATCTTATCTTAAGATGATCAATGGCTACTGCCATATTTGCTAAATTTGCCTCTGAACCTTGACAAGTGCATGTTTCAGGCTTATCAATGAACAACAGGAGGGGTCACAGACATAAGACCAGCTGTTAAATAAAGCTCTTATGACCTTAGCTGTCACGTGGGTATATATATTAATGCTGCCCATTATGGGCACAAGCAATTTTCAACCATTTATTAATTATATGTTTTAAATGTGAGTGTTCCTGTCCCCTAAACCTCCAGGGATGTACACAGTTTAATACTGGCAACTTCTTATTATGGGAAATACGAAAATGTCTTTTAAAACAACAATTCCCAGTAGAGAGGTGCCATAGAGAACATGTTGCGAAACACAATAGCCAGCATGTGTAGTTCTGGGGATGGGGTGGGGGTGGGGGAGGGGGGGGGGGAGGACCCGTTCAAATCCAGTTTTGGACAGTCTGCCATGGTTCCATCCCATTTCAAGTGCTGTTCGACGCTCGGCGTAACCCTCGGAGCACACTCAAACATCCAATCACAGAGCTTGAGGACTATCACGGGGTTTGTCAAGCGAAGCGGAGAGAATACTTACTTCCGGGTGTAATATTCTCTAAAGCAAATGAGCTGCTCCGACCCTCGGTCCTGACGGACTCCAACTTGTGTTTATTAATCAAACAAATAAATAAACACAAGGATAATAATGTGTTATTGTTGAGTAAATGGAGAATTGCACAGGGGAAAATAATGTATCTATGCCACAATTTTAGATGCGGATTTTGTTAAACTAATGGGGCGAAGCCTGCGAGCTAGTTCAGGCAGTCAACTCGAGGACTATGCTGCATTCATACATAACGCCCCTTGCCACTCTACAACCAACCAAACAGAGTCTCCTTAATATGCCGCTCTATTTAACCTGCCAGATCTCTCTCCATGCATTGCTTGCTGCTGCGATTGCTGCAGCTACCTACGTCGCTGCTGCTTGCCTGCCCCACCACCACCCCAGCTTCCACCCCAGCTTCCACCTGTAGGCTCGGGGGTTAGTTATTTAATCATCACTCATCGTGCATGTATATCTATGGAGTGATGATGCCCGAGCCTAATCGCCAAACTCAACTATATGCTGCTTCTAATAAACATGTTAAAGAAACTCGTGAGTTGTCTGACTGAAATACGTTTGCGGGGGTAGCAATAAAGATAACACCATTAAACAGTTACACAACATAACAGAAATAATATTGATAGCAGCGTCCCTAGCAACCACCTTGGTAACAATGAAAACGTTGTATGGACACAATTTCCTGAAGTAATCTTCGTAATAACTAGCAAACTAAAGATCATGTACATCCACTGCACACATAATCTGAAATAACAACTCATATTTCTCGCATCAAATGACATCAAAACGCATTTTAATGGTCAAACTAACCTTAAAATAGGCATTTTCCACCGAGAATAAAACGAAGGTCGGCCATGTTTTTTTTTTCTGATGGGAGAAATTTGAAGATCACGTGACATAGACGCCAGCCATTGGAATGAATGGTGAAAAAAAACGTAGGGATCTTACAATTTCAGAGGCGTTTTTGTAGAAATACTACGTCCCAAGTTGTGGACCAACGTAGTTATTACACGTTTACATGTGAGACTGGGTTGGCATTTTTGCTAAACCCTTTCAGTCAATGGGCTCTTCCTGGGCCTCATCAACATCCAACTCTGAGTCTTCCTCTTCAGTGTCACTGTCCAGCCTTGTTGAGGATGGCTCTGTGTCAGGCTCAGAGAGCCTCACCCCTCGATTCCACCGAGTCCGTCTGCGACGCGTTACGGCCGCGACGCGGCCTCCGTAAGGATAGCGGTCACTCTAGTCAATGGGTGCTATTCCACCACACACGCCGCGTTACGTCCCAGACGCGTCCCAGAAGCGGCTCGGCGCAGGGCTCCTCTAAAATTAGGATGAATCCTATTTTTGTCGCGGCGCAGCCGTAAGGTAATGACGAGCAGGCAGGAAGTGGAACGTTCAGACCATATATAGCATATATACACACACACACAAACTCATTTTGCAGCCCCTATCCCTCCGTAGTCGTTCAAGTAGGAGGAGAAATGCCAGCGTTCTCCTCCGGTTTACAGGCACTGTGTACATTATATATATAGAATAATTATGATGATGAATGCCTTTTTTTTACCACTAAAATACAGCAACACATCTTTGATTCATGTCGTTTATAACTGGGATATTACAATTATTATTAACTTTGTCTGTACAAAGTAGCCTGCCCAGGAAATATGCCCAAATCAACAAAAACTGCGAGCAGACAGGGAAGACGCTCCGCTTCCGTAATGCTTCTGAAACGCGCCCGGTAGGGTATGACGCTGGGAGGGGACCGGACCAAAACCGCGGCGGAGCCGTTACGCGACGCAGACGGACTCGGTGGAATCGAGGGGTCAGGTTTGCCCGAATGCCAACCAGTTTTTCCACTCTCACATTTGTGAGCCTGTTGCGAACCTTTGTGTGGTCTCAATAGCCATGCAGTAAGCAGTGTGCTATGGCATGGATATTCAAGTGTACTTGAATGGCATCTGTTTGTTTTAGTCAAGATTATGCTAAAATATACTTTCCCCAACTATATTTAAGTTCCCTATGAAGAGCCAACCTTCAATTTTGAAAATGCCCAGTTTATTCCCATACATTCCCATGGAAAGTTTTCATCTTTGAAAATTCCCCAAATGTTGCAACCCTAACAAAGATAATCTGGTGTTTTTGAGTTGATGAGTAGTGCAGATATCACTGTAAAATCAATCGACAGTAAAGAGAATACTTACTTCCGGGTGTAAAATCCTCCGTTATCCAATGGGAATGGACGCTCACATTGCCTTTAAATGCCGCCGACATGGACCGATGCTGTGCTTCCCTGAGGAATACATTGCTATCAGTTGAAAGCTCTTTGCGTCCGTTTATGAAGCTGAAGGAGCCTCGACGCGTCAGAACTGCACGCCATAGGACCCTGACCAAGCGTCTCTCCTGGACGTTCAGGGAGTGAGACTGTGTTGGTTAAATACAAAATATGCTGGAGGGTGGCTTCAAAGGTTACATTTTTCTGTCTGAATTATTGTCTCTGAAAACTAAATGTTTCGGTTACAAATAGATGGCTCTTTCGCCCTTGTTGCAACATAGCTTCTGAATGTCTAAACTTCTGATAGGTTCCATTTTCCTTGGCAGGGATCAGATAAACTCAAAACATAAACACTTTTTTTCCTGTTGCCCAAATGTTGTTGAGTAGGCTAGCCTGACTCTCTGTTTGAACTCCAAGCTGTGTGCAGGTCATCAGTGTAGATATGGATAGCTTAGCAGACCGCTGCTCTCATCACATATTCAGAAGGAATCATTTGCCTCCATTGAATGGTAGTCAAAGCTTGCAAAAAGTCTCTTTAATGATCCCCTCTACACTGTAAGACTTATGAATAAAACACATCAAGATCAATAAATTATTGACTTTGTGTCATCAACTATGGAAACCCCTAATGAAAAAGTGATATCAACGAAGAGTGTAATGCGATGTATGCAAACAAAATCAATTTACTTTATGTGGCCACTAATCAAAATAATTATAACCCTGACAAAATATAAATATAACCTGAACATTAAGATCGAGAACAGAGTAATCATCTTTACAGTTCAACACATCCCAAGCAGCCTTTTAGATTCTGAAACCTTTTTTTTTTTTACCATTGAAGCAACCCTACACGTGGGGTGCTTTAAAGCTTTTAGATGGGAAAACTAAAATCAATATCTAATCGCAGGGTGTGTTAATATACCATTAACCCCCGCACCCAAAATAAAGTTTATGCTCTATAAACGTTTACCTAAGAGTCATGCAAATTTCAGTATTTACTGACTGTGAGTTAGTAATTGACTGTGATGCAAATAGGCTAGAATTGCATCACAAAATATTTAAAATACTCACATTATCAGTCTCTGTCTGTGTCTGCTGTCTAAAGCTAAATAGTGAAGTGCTTCTGGCTGTCTCTTTCTGAAGAGCGACGAGGCATGCACCCATTTCTGTCTTTCCCTGACAGCCCTGTGATGTGTACAAAGCCCCCATTCCTCAGCTGGGAAATCAGCCTTACTACAGCCCCGTCACAAACAATCAGCGCTCATTACCCACTACACAGCACTACATTCTACCCCATTTACCTGCAATACTAGGGCGTAGGCTTGTGCGTCAATGTGTGTGTCTCGCACACGGTTTATGATGATTTTGTGGTTGCACAATGAATTGTGAGTACTCTTAAGTGAATTGCCGGGTAGCTTTCCATCTCTAACTTGGTAAATGAGCTCTATGGTCGTACTGTGTGTGGATGATACCGTGGCCCTCCAACCTTGCATTGAGTAGACCAACTGTCAAATTCAGAGAGGTGCTTTTATCGTCCTGGTGCGCTGCCCCCCATTACCTTCCAGGCACACATAAACATGTATGCAGCGTTGTTGCTCTTTCTGTCTATGTCTCTTTGAAGGACATGATGATCACAACAAAGCTCGTGTCAGGGAGAGGGCCATTCCAGGAATTGAGTGTAATTGGTGAGGAGAGGTGTGAGCTGGTTGCTCTGTGTGTAAGTAGATTACAGGCTGGCGTATGTGAGACCCCCTCAGGGCAGCACAACATGGCTGTTGATACGTGGTGTGTAAAAAAAAGCATGTCGCTCATGAATTAAACATTGGAGAAGGCCCAGAAAGGAAATTGGGAGAGTGGAGAAAACAAGGGAATATGAGAGGGAAGACTGAAAGAGAAAGAGGCATAGACCTCGCTTCATGACAATTAAACAGGAAACAGGTGAAGCCAACCACCAGGAAGCAAGCGGGAATTAGCTGAAAGCATGCAGCTTCATTGCAGCTGCCATTTTGCATTGTTCGCAATGCATTGTTGTTGTTTTTTGTACTTACCCTCCTGCTAACAATGAGCTTGTTTTGCATAGTCCAAATCATTGCTTATCATGTTTGCCAAAGAAAGGCTTCCTCATGCCCAAGCGTTTGTTCTCTCTTGGAAGTGTGTCGTTTTTAGGATTAGTCTCTTTCATCATTCTAAATAGGTCCCTTTTGGACTATTAAGCTTTACTCAGCACACTATGCTTCACTGCCCATTAAAAGAGAACATACTCTTATACAGTGTACAAAAGCCTAAATATCATCTGGAAAATAAACGGTTTGTTTTCCTTTTCTTGAATTTTCCAGTTTTGTTGCTGTCACACCTCTGCAACCCTTGCATATATGCCAACCCAGTCTCATGGCATTTCGTGTTATAGTCACAACATTTAATCTATTGATTCGTGTTCACCAACACGATTATCCCCTCTTTTTTTTTCGTGTCACACAGAACGATACAAATAAATAATAAAAGCAATGTATTTCTACTGGTAATGTGTTTCGTGCCTGCAACACGTCTTTTTCTCAGGTCGGCTCGTGGAAGACCGGAAGCTGTGTGGTTCATAAAAACATGTTCTTACTCAATATCAAGCGACAATTATTGCTTTTATTTTAAATCGTATAATTTCGGACTTTTGTTGCCCTCTGTGAGGAAAATAAATGTGGCTCAGAGCCTCAGGATACTGAAATCTGTATTTTTTAAATCTTGTTTTCCTTCTAATTTGTTATTCTTTTCAAAAGAACATACTGTTATTTACTCACCAATAACACACAATTATCCTTGTTTTTATTTATTTGTTTGATTCCATAATCTCGGGCTTTTTTGGCGTCCGTCAGGAACTGAATTTCAAAATAAAAATAACCAGAAACAGACGTAGGCATTTCGAGCGATTACCCAAGATCCTCAGCTATGGTTTAAGCTCGCTGATTGGATGTTTTAGCCGCAATGCATTTTGGGATTTGGTGTTTATATGATATGAAATCGGAAAAACATTAAAAAAAAAAATAATAATACTTAATTCCGAGTGTTCTTGCTTTTCTCTTTGAAAGTCATCACATAACGGCATTGTAATACATGGTTTGGCTATTACATATTACAGATCTGCCGTAGTTCTTTATTTATAGAGCCCTGAAGAGAAGACCTTTGGAAAAACTGGAAGAAATGCCGCCGAAACTGAATACTTGATGTGAATCATAAATATATCAATAATTAAACAACATCTTCAATTTCTCTTCACACAATACGTCTCCTTGCATTATCAACACTAATTCGGCTGACTTTTACATTTGATCTAATTTGTAGATAGGTTATATTTACACCATAACGGTGCACAGCTGATATAAAAGTTTTTAAAGATATTACTGATTTTCTTTGAATATAAGAATGTAAATACTGAGTCTGAAATAGTATAGTAATATGCTGTAAAATTATGTGAAAACAAGAATAAAACTACACATCTTCAGATGTTGTACATACATAAGTGTCCTACACTAATAATACAAAGTTATTATGGCTGTGTGTACCTTGTGTGCACCGCCTAGTGGTTAAAGCATGTTATTGAATTATTGTTTTTTAAGTGTTATATTTGATGAGAAAAATATTAAGAGTACTTACTTTCATAGGGGCAAAGTAGAAGGTTAATGATAGAAATATAGAATATAAAAAATCAAGAAGATACTATAAGTGATCTCTACAATAAAACAGTTTAGTGCAGGATGTACAAAGATATTATAGGAGGTGCAAAACAGAAAAACGAATGAACCTTTATTTAAACATTAAATAATACTTTAGATTAAGGTCTTCTTTTAAATAAGAAAAAAACTTTGGGGGTATCTATCTACAGATAAATATTAAGCCTGACAAAGTACTTAACGTCTAATATATTGCTTTCCTGCAAAATTATAACTTGAAGCACTTATTTTAACTGATATTATACATATGAATTATACTCTTATGTATGTAGATAGTATAAGAAATGTGCAGAATATGACAGTCTAATGGTGGAGGTATACACACATATTGATAGATGTCTTATAATGCGCTGTTGAGGAACCTGTGACCCAAGATTTTCATTCATTGCATAACTACACTATAGTTGTGTATATGATATGTCAATAAACCTTTGAAAATCTTGAAATCTTCAAAGGGATGTGCAAAATAGCAATTATATACAGTCTTTAATTAACTATTAGTAGAGAATAACGAGTAATGAATATACTTTATTCCTCGTTTCCATTCATGTCAATTGCAGATAAATGTTTAGTCTTCTCAAGCACCAACTATCAAATATCTCTCCCGATTGTTGGCACTTGACAATCACCTTCCCTGAATTTCACTCAGGTGTAACTAAAGTCTGATTTAAGGGTTGTTTATATTTCACATCATTAATCAGAATCTGCAAAGTAACTCAAATAAATGTAGTGGAGTAAAAATACCAGGTTAAATACCAGAGCTTGAAGATTAATCACGGGGACTGTAGTCCTAAACGATAGCTGGGGATTATGGGTAGTGTAGTGTCTTCGGCCATCCTAAACTCCTACAGGCCTACGTCTGTTTCCGGTTTTTTTTATTTAGAAATTCAGTTCCTGACGGACGCCAAAAAAGTCAGAGATTATGGAAATAAACCAATAAATAAAAACAAGGATAATTGTGTGTTATTGTTGAGTAAATAACAGTGTGTTATTTTGAAAAGAATAACAAATTAGAAGGAAAAAAATATTTAAAAAATACAGATTTCAGTATCCTGAGGCTCTGAGCCCCATTTATTTTCCTCACAGACGGCAACAAAAGTCCGAAATGATACGATTTAAAATAAAAGCAATAATTGTGGCTTGATATTGAGTAAGAACATGTTTTTATGAACCACACAGCTTCCGGTCTTCCACGACCCGACCGGAGAAAAAGACGTGTTGCAGGCACGAAACACATTACCAGTAGAAATACATTGCTTTTAAAATCGTTCTGTGTGACACGAAAACAAGGGGATAATCGTGTTGGTGAACACGAATCAATAGATTAAATGTCGTGACTATAACACGAAATGCCATGAGACTGGGTTGTATATGCACACATTAAATCGAATACATGTCTTCAGATTCAATATCAGATTAATATAACTTTTGTAGAAGTGATTTTCTGTGTTCCCAGTCTCTGTAAACTGAAATCTAATGGCTTTTGTACAAACTGAAATTGTACTGTTCTGTACTGAATATTGAGATAATACAGATAACATATTTATCCTACCTTGGGTGTTCTACTGCATATGCACTGGATCAGTTTATCCTCAATTCACCACCTGAATTATTACAATTGAGATCACTGGCTTGTGCGAGCAGATGCTTGACTTCACACTTCATATTATATTTGATGAAATATACTTTTTCTATGTTAAAAATTTTTTTTTTATTACTTTTTCTATGTTAAAATTATTTTATTACTTATTACTTTTTCTATGTTAAAATTATAAAACGGCTTTGTTCATTTGTTTTGGGAACTTTACTTTGTGCTGTATCTTTGTCAAAATGTGTAGGTGTATTCCTGCAGGTTTCATGCTTGTTACGAACTTAAGATAGTTACTCAGTCAAACACCTCAATTCACTTTCTGTTCACATATTTTCTTGACTGCAATTGTAATTGAGCCTGGTATTTGAAAGAAATACAATACATATTAAAATTAGGGGCTCATTATAAGCTAGGAGAAGGAAAATAAAATAATGCAGTGGGCGTTCTGTATTTGGCACTTTTTCAGAAATAACTTGCAGTACAGTACAGTCGGTCCGTGGACAGAATTAACAACCTGTGATGTAGATAGTAGGTCATTAAATATGTATGGACATTATTCCCTGAGCAAGGCTTGTCAGCGTTGATTTATATAAAATCTGCTCCAAAAAAAAAGCATTCTGAGGTTTTCTGAGTGAATGTGGCAGACATGTTAATTTTATCAGTTCATTTACTTTTCAGCCCTCAATGAAACGGAACGAAATGGCTTATCTCTGTCATATTTTTACTGAAATGACATGGCTGCTGCACCGTGGGAGCCAACCAGTAGAACATCATCCAATTGAGATTGTCACAGTTGAAAATGATGCTCATTTGAAGACACATGACAAAACAAAGTCAGCACGTAGACAGATTGCCAGTGATCGAGATTGTCCAGTGCCAAATGAGCATCACCAGTGCAGCTTTAGCAATTCAAATCACCTCTCTTCTGTGCTTTGCATTAGAATGCGAGACAGAGAAAAACCTTGATAATGATTTTCATTTACCCCCCAGGCAGACTAATCACACCAGCATTGGTTCCACTCACTGCTCTGGCTTATGCATTAGAAATACTGCAGCCCAGCACTGTAGGTGGCAGTGGAGCAGGTTGGTGCCCCCACATCACCCTGTGTGCCACTGCCAGCTTTCAAAACAAAACCTCCAGGGCAGGAGTGCAGAGGGCCTTGGCAGATTTGTCACATTACATAAAAAACCCTCATACAGTACATACAGTAAATATAGTGAAATGCCTTTGTATGCTTACCTGTGCGGTCTCATCATCCGGGGTCAGATCCAAAAACATTTCACACAAAAACCATGCATACTCCACTTTTGTGATATTTTCAACAAAAGAATGGGCAACACAATACGTTATGCAATAGTGTTTGATTATATAGGGTAAATGGAAATACTGTGAGAAACCAAATCTCAATGCAATGCTATTCCCTTAGGGTTAGGGTTAGGGTTACACAGATAATTAGTTGTATTATTCACACTATACACGTAATCAGTCAAGTGTACTTTTCTTTTGTTGCTTTTTTCATTGTATTATTTAAAGCATTGCTCTGTCTCAATAATTATTCATTAGCTTTCCAATTTTTGATGACAGGGATAGACATTGTATTAATGCAAATGAGGGAGTAAAGGTACATTAAAAAAATTATAAATCAACTATTGTGTGTAAGGATTATTTTTGTTGGAGGACCTCATCTATGGTACTTAATGAATTGTGTGTCTTCTTTTAATTTGCGTATGATAATGCTGCTGTGGGAGTAGAAATCACATTTGTGCAAGCACAGTTTAAAAAAAAAACCTGTGGCCTTGTAACTTAAGTGTTTGCTAAAATACAGGTTATGCATGCTCTACTTCTGTATATGCACAGAGTTAAGTTGTGAATTGATCGTGGACGGTGTCAGCCTGTATCTAAGTTGTGCATGGTCACTGTCAATAGTCTCTGCATAATGAGCGGTGCAGTGCTGTTGATGGAGCTGTGGTGAAACACAGCTAGCATAATGTTATAAACTTAGGCATTTAAAATGCACTGAATTATTGAAGACACATTTGACAGTATCCATATGTGAGTTGAAACCGGTATGGATTATTCATCCCTATTTTTCCTCCATAAATATCCTGTACAGTCAACATTTATTAAGACAATTAAACAACTCGCTCATTATGTCAATTCTTCGTGCAGTCAAGCCTTATTCCACCCTGCACTAAGTAATCCTGAGTAAGAATTTGTTATAGCAGTGTGTTGGTGTTTAAAATGTTTGTATATAAAGATATTTAGTCATTGCGGCATCTTTTCTTCTAGGGTCCTGCTGATTTATCTTGACATTAGCGATAGCATTTGGTTGATACAGAAAAACAGCCAAGAACGCTTGCAGCTAGTAACCTCAACCAAGCTTTTGATAATTAATCATTCAGAACCGAAGGTTCCATTTGTGGAGATTGTGTCTATTTGCCACATGGTCGAATAACTGAATAAGTCAACAGCGACAATGAGAGAGAATTTGTTCTTGGCTTAGCCATCTCTCAAAATAACTCTCCTGAGGCTGAAATTGAGACGATGAGGAAGAGGAAATGGGAAAGCCAAATGCATGCTGACACTGTGCACCGCCATACTTGCTGGGCTGTCTATAAAATAATAAAGATGGAACATTGAGGTCATACTTTATTCAGAGTAAAAGCTCTGTGTTTTTGTTGTGTTAAAAGACTAATAATAAACCCTGTCAAAGTCTGTTTCTGATTCTGTCTCCTCACAATATATCTATAATTACGTCATGTCAAGTCTGCTATGCTATTGCAAAACTAAATTAGCGACCAAACGTACCAGAATGAGGTTATGCAGCTTCGCTTCTTTGCATGGTATAACAAAGGCCATCCTTAGGCATATACCGTACAATGATTTTCAGAGGTGCATACATTTACTAGGAAATGAGGAGGAAATGTAAGACAAAATGCTTAAATTACCAGCATGCGTTGATTCCCAACACAGATCTGAAAGTTCCTGTTTCTCTGCTGTGACTCACTTATCTGTGATTTGAGGCTTAGGGATGTTCTGCTCAGGATTTACAAACAGGAGATTCTAATTACAACAATGATGCAAGGACAGGTTTTCTTATTGTTTTCCGTGATGGTTGATTAGGTGGATGAACTCATTAAACAACATTCTCCTGCATAATTAGCAAGATGCTGACGATCAATTTTACCGAGGATGATTATAAATCAACACTTGAAGTCCCAGACAGAGGTTATGAATTTATAAATTTATAAACCTTACCTTCTTAATGACCCTTTGTAACCCCTGCTTTATAAACAGTTTGTATATCAAATATACTAACAAGAGCAAATGTACCCATTTAATATATGTCTTTGCTTTTGTTTTGAGGAAAGAGATGAAAGATTAAAAAAAAAAACATCAGTTAAATTACCAATGTTTTTAGCTATAAGTCTGTTTTGTGTTAGTGGTCTTTACGGAACATTAAGAATTGTAACTTTTGGCGATTCTCTATCTCAGGGGTTCCCAAACTTTTTCTGTTTGGAGAAAAAAATAAGTCGGGCCCCCCCAACACAAATAGTCAGGCTCAGTGGAGGCGCCAGATATTTATTTTGGGGTGCTGTGGGGTAGCTTGACGTTTCATAGAGGGTGCTCAAACATTTAGGGTTTCCCATTAATGTACCGGGCGCTACAGTGGAAATTTCTACTGCAACAATCCCCACGCAAATACACAGTGTGACAGTTACAATGAAGGCTCGAGGCATATAGGTGTAAGCAGGGGTAAAGTGCTATTTTTATAGGTGGTGTGTGGACCTCCCCCCGGGAAGATTTATTTTTAAATATTGAAGTTAAAAGCATCAATCTGGTGCACTTTGAGAGCAAAATGAAGAGATCTATGGATACATCTCTCAACACCCATATGAAACAGAACTGTAAACAGATTTACTTTTTCTTTATGGATATTTTACAAATCACCCTTTTAAACTTTATTCTTGTTTTACTGTCATATAGTATTTCATACCTGTTTTTCATTTATTCTCTTATTTTTTTATAACTATAATGATCATATAAACGTGTGCCTCGGAAATAATTGTTTACATTAATGGTGACCAAAACGTTTGAGACCCACTGAGATAACTTAGACTAAAGTTAACTATCTAAACACTCAGAGAGTCCTTTAGCTCACCTGAGCCTCTCAGTCTGACAGGAGAGGACCCTCCTCCACTTTGTTGTAGAAAAAACTCTTTATATCCGTTAGCATAGCTCGCTAGCACCAGAAGCTAACAACTACGATCTCCGGTACCAGTGCGCTCTCTCTCTCTCGCTCGCGCACGCACACAAAATGGCTCGTTCCACACACACAGAGCCAAGCTTTAATTAAACACAGAGACCCAGACGTAATACAAGCGGATACAAGCGGCCTAGATGGGTATTCTCCGCAGGGTGGCTGGTGTCTCCCTTAGGGATAAGGTGAGAAGTTCAATCATCCGGGAGGGACTCAGAGTTGAACCGCTCCTCCTTCGCGTCGAAAGGAGCCAGTTGAGGTGGTTCGGGCACCTAGTTAGGATGCCACCTGGGCGCCTCCCTAGGGAGGTGTTCCAGGCACGTCCAGCTGGGAAGAGACCAAGGGGTAGACCTAGGACCAGGTGGAGGGATTATATCTCTTTGCTGGCCTGGGAGCGCCTTGGGATCCCCCAGTCAGAGCTGGTTGATGTGGCCAGGGAAAAGAAAGTTTGGGTCTCTCTGCTGGAACTGCTACCTCCGCGACCCGACCACAGATAAGCGGGAGAAGATGGATGGATGGACCCAGACGTAATAGTACTGTACTGTATCATATTATTTTCGAATCAATAATTTTTCAAATTATGATTTTTATTTTTTTTTAATAACCATTTTTCCTCCTCCTGGTCTCTCTCTGTCATGCCTCTGCACCCCACACTTTGGGAACCACTGCTCTATCTGAAACCCACAAGCCATAATTTGGCAAGAGAAAACTGAATTCCATTAAATGGAAAAGCTTTTTGTTTATCACAAATTAAAGAATAATTCTACCTTTTATTAGATTTTTCTTCATGCTCCATCTGCCTGAATGCTACTTCACTCCACTGCCACTGATCAGGCCTGTCAGGGAGCAGCAGCATGGGTCTCTGACCTGTCACATTGTGGTGTGGCATTGTTTGATGATAAGAGAGTGCTGAAGACACTCCACAGCCTTTGGGGTGATCAAGTGCTGTAGAGGTGCAGCCTTACTGCCCTACATTTCTCTCAGGCTGTGGCTGAGTCTGTCAGAGGCTGATATTTTTTCCCTAACCTTCATTTTAACATTTTTTACGCTCTGTTTTCACCTACCCTTTTTCCAATTGATTGGTCCGACCCTTTGTCCTTTCTTAAGTTCCAAATAAATGGTTTCATGCTTTCATCCATTGCATTCGATCTCAGAAAGACTGAGGCATAAACTTGTGCATGCTGGATTGTCATCTTGTTTTTATGAAGCTCTCAGATCCAAATGTGTTGTGTCTTTTTTTATGCTTTTGAGATATGTTTTCGGGTGGTCCGGGTGAATGCTCATCTTTCTGTTTTTGAAAACGCAAAATGTAAGGAATGCCTGCAGGAAATGTATTTCAAATTTGACAAAACCTTCCTTTAGGACTCATTGATTAACTGATTATATTTTGTTGGTCAAAGGTCAAGGAAATTGGGACCTCACATCAGTCTCCTTCTTGCGAACGCGATATCTCAGGAATGATTGGAGGGTATTTTATTACATATAGCACAAACATGAACTGGGACTTAATGTCACAAAACAACAAAAAACTAATTTGTTACCATAATCCAATAATTAATATGTTAATTATAAACATCTTAACATTTGTGCATAAGATACAAATAAGTGAAGTAATAAAATACATTTGTAAACTGCAATTGACTGGTTGACAGAGACATATGGCAACAAAGCATTTTTTCCAGTTATTTTTACTAGTTTCCTTGCTCTTAGTTAAAATTGCTTTGCACTTGACTTTCAGTTCTTCTTTATAAACCTCTGACTTGATTTGCACTGCTTCATAATGAATCATGAAATGCTAGGCTTGAATACATTAATTGAAAGAGTGACTGACTGCAGGAGCAAAGTTATTTTGATATTTACAATCCTCTCTCGCTCTTTAAGACATCACTTTGTGAGTCTGCCAGTTTGTATACCATATGCTGGGTTCAGGGACTTCAAAGCCCTTTGGATAAACAGGAGAACTGCATCATGCTTTGGAATGTGTGAAAACAAATAAAAGGCCCGAAGAACATCCAACTTAGGGCTGTTAAAAGCACATAAAGGCAGGTATGTGTCTTCAGTTGTTAGCGCTAGACTTGAGCTAGACCAATGATGTTCTTTCTGTAGTCTCAGATGTGCTGGCTGCTTTTTTTTTACTTCATTTGAGCAAGTTGAGCATAAGCTTTGATTTTTACCACTCGAATATGGCAATGCAAAGTTTTTAAAGAGACAGAAAGACTATTTTAGCTTTTAGATCACGCTGCTACTTTGGTTTCAACATGTATTTCCCTGTTTTTGAAGTTTACTTATCTAATTACATGGGGCAACACAGAATACAGGACTCCAAATGAATGTTAATGTTGCAGCATGTCTTCTGGATGTGTCATAGCAACTGTATAATTGATTATAAGTCGGGTGTTCACAGCTTGTTCAGTTGCCACAAGTTTCATAATTGTAGATTTGAGTATTTAAAGAGCTTTCTACAACCAGGTGGAAGAGAGCTCTCTCCTGAGAGGCTCAAATAACCTCAGCTCAGTGAGGTTAAGGCACACCTTGATATGATCATTATAGTTATTAATGAGACATTAGAGACTAAATGAAATACAGGTATAAAATACTATATGACAGTAACAAAAAAGTTGTTAAAAATAACAAGAATAGAGTTTAAAAGGGGAGTGATTTGTAAAATATCCAAAAAGAAAAATCTGCTTACAGTTCTGTTTCATATGGGTGTTGAGAGATGTATCCATATATCTCCTCATGTTGCTCTCAAAGTGCACCAGATTGATGCTTTTAACTTCAATATTTTAAAAAGAAAATCTTCCTGGGGTAGCATGCCCCCGGACCCCCCTAGAGGAGGTTAGGTCCCCCCCACTTAAATCATGTTCACATGGATAGGATACTAAATAAATGTGCACACATCTTGTGTCCATATCTTTCTGTTTCGGTGATCATGCCACACTGTGCGCGTGCATGTATGCGCGAGTCATGGTAAGTTATCTGGATTAAGAGGTTGCTTTTTCTTTGCACAGCATGAAGGAAAGGCCAAATGAATGGGCTGTGATTTTAGTTTTTTTAAAGCAGAGGTTGAGTTCAATAATTTGTACGGCCTTCGGAGGATGTTGTAAAAATTGAAAGGAAAAAGGTTCCCCACCCCTGCTGTAAATAATAATAAAAACCCTTGATTTATAACTTAACATCTCTGTCTCCTATTGATCTGAGTATATTATAAAGAATAGCCAGTTCATTGAAGCATTATAGCGCAGGCCTTTGTCAGATGGTATATTACGCTGTTTTTGTTCTGCTTCGAATAGTTCTCTCTTTTTTCACCATACCTGTGTTTGCATCACGGCAAAGTTAGTCTCCGTGGGGACTTCCGGCAACAATCTTGATTCTGTGTGGCCAGAAGACTCGAAAAAACATCAGCAAAGATGTTTTATTGAGAAGATGATCACTACGTGACAGAAGTTTTCAAAACCGTTTATGGTCTCCGGTACTTTCAGTCCAACGCCTACTGCATGCACAGCATTAGAAAATCGGGCCTTCAAAATAAAAGTTTGACTTTTTCCCCCCAAAAAAAGAATTACTTTAAAAAAAAAAAAAAGGTTCACTCACACATCTGCGACCCACTCGAAACGGGTCCGCGACCCACCAGTTGAGAACCACTGTTGTAAAGTCACCAGTAGGGTTGGGTATCGTTTGAATTTCCACGATTCCGATTCCGATTCCGATTCTACTTTTCGATTCCGGTTCTTAACGGTTCTCAATTCCGATTCTTTGAGGGGCAGGGTAAAAAAATGATACATGCTTCTTCCACCAAAATAATTACATTTATTCGAGAAACTTTTACACAGGTTAGTTTACAGTAATATTCACATTAATCAGTCTGTTTATATTCACTGCTATGTAACTGTAACCTGAGAACCACTGAAGCTACAACAGTGCAACAGTCCAACTTTTAAAGGAAACCCCCCCCCCCCCATTTTAAAACAGTTCTTGTTGAGAAAAACAAGCATATCTGCCTCTCGGGCATACCGGGAAGAAATGTTTGAACATTTTAAAGTAAAATGCTTCAATCTGGTGCACTTTAAGCAGAATTACTAGAGACTAGATCTAGGGGGTACAACTCTAAACACCCATATGAAAAAGATCGGTTTACATTTGAATAATTAAATAAGTATGTGAACATAACCAATAACCTACCATAGCCAATAACAAATACATGTAACGTATTTTATTTGTGTTGTTCATTCATTTCTTATTTGACTATTTTATGTATGCATCTTTTTTTATCTCTCCAGTTTAAAACGATATGTCTGGTTTGCTGTCCTATAGTATACATTGGAATGATTTCAAACCTGTTTTATCCCAATAATTATAAAGGAGTGCCTTGGAAATATGTGTTTACATAAATTGTGATCAAACCGTTTGAGACCCACTGAGATAACTTAGACTAAAGTGAACTATCTAACACTCAGAGTCCTTTACCTCACTGAGCTGTATCAGCCTCTCAGTCTGACTGGAGAGGACTCTCCCTCCACATCATTGTAGAAACATCTTCTTCTTTCGTTAGAGCAGCTAGCACCAGATGCTAATAACAACACGCTCACTCGCACTTTGGCTGTGAGCTGCGGGTGCCAGATAAGCCAACATCCCCCATTTTCATCACTTACAGCGCCCATCGTACAGGGCAAATGAAAAGTGTAACCGGGATGAAAAGGGTGTTACATTTACTTAATTATGAATGTTGTTACATCAAGGCCGAAAATTAGGATGAGCACCAACGGTAAAAACATTTTGTTCCCCTCCCAAGGCTGTCAGCACAGCGCCTCCACAGATCTGGCGCCCTGGTCTCAGGTTACGCTGTAGGAAGTGTAGGTACAACGCTACATTTCCCGCCCCGCCGCAGTCATACAGTAGGCTACGGAGAGCGGCGAGAAACATTTCCTCAGGCATCGAAAAGCGGAACCGAAATTCACATTTCTAAATGATGCCGTTGGAATCGAAATGTTGGAACCGGTTCCGAACCGGAACCGGTTCTCGGTACCCAACCCTAGTCACCAGTCATGGATCCATTTCCTTCAATAATTCCTTGCTGTGGATTCAATATTTTCGGTGACAACGCAAGTCATAGCAATGTGTTTTTTCTAGAGACAAGAGACAAGACTGGTACATAGCTTTTAAGCCTCATATTGTAATAATATATATAATTTTCTCATTTTCCCCTTTAAACTGTGGGTTTTCTACGGAAGTTTTTCCTTGTACGATGTGAGGGTCTAAGGACAGAGGGTGTCGTATTGTCATTGATATTCTGTACAAACTGTGAAGCCCACTGAGACAAATGTAACATTTGTGATATTGGGCTATATAAATAAACATTGATTGATTGATCGATCAGTCATCATGACATGCTGTCCAGTCAGCACTACATTTTCTAGGAAATTATGACTTGTAGGATCAGTTATACACTTGATTATTTGAACTACTTCAAACACAGTCAACACATCTTAGCATTTCTTTCTTAAAATGACTGTTTATATTTGACAACTGATTTATTTCAAGTCAGTATAAGGCTTAAAGGTAGTGTCTCTCGTCAACAATACACATGGATGATCTTTAAAAACTGCCTTGCTGCTGTCCAGATCCCCTTTGCTTCCTCACTACACGGAATAGAACATTATCTTCCCTTCCCCCACGTCCTTTCTATCTTTGCTGCCCTCTCTCCTGCTGATATCTTGTATAACAGCTAAACACTGTTGCCTGCACCCCTACTGATTTTCATCAAAATTGCATGCATCACCCATTCTCTCTTCTGCTTTATATCCACCTTTAAGGCAATATGTGCTTAGAAAGATGGTGGGCTGCTGGCCATAACAATGATATGTGCGCCAGAAATATTCTCTGCCACAGAAGAAATGTGAAAACTCAAATTTATAAGAGTTAAGTACACATACAAGTAAATGAATCGCAGATATATAATAACATGCACATTCATTATTGAATATAATATGAATATTAAAAGATATATACATAGACACATATATACATAGACGCATATATATATATATATATATCTATATTTAATTAGAGCTTTAATAAATTATTAATCATATCCTTTTAATAATTTGTGAGCTGCAATATCCCAGCTGTTAACGTTTTTCGTCATTAGATGTTTTAACTTGACCTCTGGTTTTGATAACTGTCAGATTCTACATGCCAAGCCTCAAAGAAGGCCGACCATGCTCAATGACATTATAGTCCCAGACTGAAGGCTTCGAATTCCAAAGTTAAATGTACCTATGAATGTAAAATATGTTTATATTTTGGAGAATATTCATAACTATTGGGCTAAGTAAAATAGTAGTAACATTGAAATGTAATTTTAGTAGTACTGCATCTCCTTACTACTGTACATAAACACCTTATGTGTTTGCTGTTGATGGCTTTACTTTATCTCTTCCTGTAACTAGAAAGTGATATTCTTGCTGTCTTTCTCTTTCCGACAATGCAGTCGTGAAACATATGGGCAAGTTTATCTCTAATAGCGATGCACAATAGCTTATTTAGATAGACTACAGATGGGACTATTACTGCAGTGTTTTTCTGAATTACCTCAACATATTCAGTAGGACATTGCTGAATCAGCGAGGTCCATACTGTATACACCCGCTCTTTAGAGAAGGGAGAGTTACCTTCTTAAAATGTCCCTGTCGTCTGACATGAACTTCTGATAGACAATGAGAGGATTATTTATTTCGAAAGGTATGAAAGGTTATAAATGTATAATTTAAAAGGTATTATCTTTGAATATATCTTTCAAAGTCATACAGACAGAATATGAGAGAGTAAAGACATATTTAATCAGAAAGAAAAGAGAGAAAGACAGACATAAGAAAAGGTTACAGAAACAGGTTAGTGCAGCTCCTGCCTGCATATGTGTGTCTCCATATTTGGAAATGTCTCCTAGCATCTCTGATTGAATAAGCATGATATCAGATTTGGTGAAAACATGTGGTGTGCTGTCATCCAACATGGAGCTGTCAGTGTGTACCAAGACATGCAGAGTGTGAATTGTGAAGACGGTCTCAGAGAATGCCCTCCTGTCTCCGTGGACTGCCATCGGCTCTGTTTGGCTCGTTTCCTAATATTATCGAATGTTTCTTTTTTTTACGACACTGACTCATGGATCTCCAAGGACACAAACAACATGATGAGCAAATGTGTCGCCTCCTCTCCAGCCAGTATACATTATGGTGTTGTATATTCAGCTGTGTTGATTTTGCACCTCTGTCTCAGGAAGCATTGCCAGAACGCTATGGTTCAATGTTGGCCTCTTTTAAAGGAAGTTGGAATAGATCATTTGTTTAGTACTAATTGTTGCCTGTCGGTACCATACTTGGGATGATGTTTTCCTTATTTGTGATTGTGCGAGAAATTCACATCATGCCTCTGGCAACAACATTAATACATTCAGTTACACTGTATGCAATGACCGTCAGACTCTGATGGACCTTGAGCATCGGAATAAATACTGAACATGGAAAAAGCGCAGCATGTCACCTGCAGGAAACAGCTTCTCCGCTCAAATGTTTTATTATTTCCAATTGGCTCTGCTACTACTGGATCCCCATCGTGTTTCTGAATCGTCAGTCAAATTTCCATGAACACTTTTCTAGACTGGAGACAAGGCCAACTGTAAAATGTAGAATATAGGCCGGGGCTTTGTAACCTGGAAAAACACTCTCTGTCTATCTCAGGAAAAAAAAACATGTCAAGGACGGGGTCACAAAAGACCACCTGAGCAGCTTTCTGCACCAGGCTGTCCCTTTGTGTCAGAGCACCGTTCACAGAGAGAGAAGAAATACATTTCCTCTGATGGAAGCAATAGAGGGAGAACATTATTCGTTTTTTTTGCACTGGGCAGTTCTGACAGAAGGCCCCTTAACAAGAGCTCTGCTCCTGTTTAACCCTGTGTCAAATGTAGCAGCCCAGCAGAAGGAAAGGTTGCGTTTGACCTGGGGCCAGACACCTGGGCAGGGGAGGATTCAGGAGTAAGCTACTGGGACCAGCTGCTGGTGAAACTGGTTGTGGAATTATTTTAAATTATATAATAAAGACCCAGGTTATTGATGACTTATGTTGTATTAAACCCCACAAATACAAACCCTTTAGAAATAAAGAAAATTCTACCTCAGATCACTGACATTTTTTCAAAAATCCAATTCAAATAATAGGCCACGCTCAAAACCATAGACTACTATTCTCATTTTGCGATAAAGCACAAAACCATGACTAGGTCATTGCACTTGACAGTGTGGTTAAGACCACTCACTGTCATCTTTTGATATAAGTGACTTACATCTGCAGATTTGATTAAATGCAATTTGAGTTGGCAATAAGACAACAGACCCATCAGCAGTTTTTCTTCACCCAGTACTTTGTCTTTGGGGTTAATTTAAATTTGAGAGGATTAGCACAGCGTTATAAAAGGATGCAAAGGGTGATTTGTGAAGAGTAGAAATGTCTTGACACAGTTCCACTAAATGTGCAGTACCATTCACTGATCTGGGCCAAGGTGTCCTAACAGTTAGTCTTCCTTTTTTCCAACCTGGAGTTAGTGAAAGGAATTGGGCTGGCAGTCAACGGGCAACTGCATGAATGATACATGTTAAAGAGATCTCCTTCCTGGACTTTATTTCGGCCGCCATTAATGGATTCTTACATTTATGAAGGACGACACTTGGTCATTGGCAGAGTTGGCAAAGGTTAAAAAAAGGGATGTGTGCCAATGAGAGGGGGGAGAAAAACAGTGCTCAGAACTGCTCCTTATGTAAGGAAAAACTACGATACATTGTTGTTAGAGACACCCGAGAAAAGAGGATGAGGAGTTCATATCTTACTTCTCCGGGGGGGGTTGGTATTTAGCCAAACCTGTCTGTTGCAGATAGTGATCAAGGATAAGACATGGTCTGTGACGGTAGTGATGCAGGAAGACAGGAAATGCATCCGACCACACATATTTGATTTCTCCTTAGTGAGAGAGATCTGCCGGAGTGAAGCCTATTGAGAGTGGTGGAGGTGAACGCCTGCATATAATATAACTTGCGTTTTTCAAGCACATGGAATTTATAATATATTATATATAATTATCATTAAGATAAATATGTGTTAGATAAACCTCAATGAAAGCCTGTAATTTGCATATAACAACCCTCACAAATGGTACATACAAAATGTTGCATATGGGCCATATATGTTTTTGTGCCCCTGTCCTTTGTTTTTATGTGATGAAACAGTCATTTCTATAAACACTATACTCTGCATTGCAACTCTCAATCTCAATCCTTTGGTTTCTATGTCATTTTAATTTAAAACAAGGGCTCAGACTGCATTTGGTTGTGGATATGTCAGGTAGCACACATGCTGCTTAAATGTAATCTGCAGGATGCGGTGTATGAATTTAAAGCCCGGCGAAATAGCATTTAACACATGCAGATGCATGCTCAAAAGCACCTAAAGCTTTGGTGTAGCTGAGCTTACACATATATGAATACATAACAACCTTAAGCAAAAACAGATTTAACATTAAATGTTTTTCTGAGTCTGTTTTCAGGTAATGTTATGTTAAGCACCTACACCATTTGTTACGAAAGACACTGTAATGAGAAATAACAATTCTGATGAGAAAGTCAGTCTTGTAAACCCAGTTAATCAATCACAGAGAGCCTCCTGCATGCAGGTGGCTGAGCTATTGTATGCATTAACTTGATTAGTTGCCATTAATTTAAGAGGTGTGATGATGAACTGACATGAACTGCTTAAAAATGTTTTGACCAACAAAAACCCAGCTGTCATTCCTCTTAACACTTTCCACTTTCACCTTGTATCTACATATGAAAACCACTTGGATCAATACGGAGGCACAGAGGGTTGTTAGAATGGAAAATCAATGGCTGCAAACATTCATTATGGGAGAAACAGCACAAAGGGGTTGCGTTTATACGTCAGGTCGATGAGTTGTGGAGTCGAAGAGTCCACCTCTGACATGCAAGAATGAGTTATTGGAGTTTCACCTTTATACACTGCAGTAAGCTTCTGATGTGGCTTTCACTGTTGCTGAAATAATTTGCCAAGTCAAAGGCAGTAGGAGATGCAAACAAACACCACCTATCTATTTTACTCCCAGGTATGAAATATTAATCCGAGTTTTAACGATAGCTGTGTGCACCGCAGCAGGAATCTGACAGCTCTTAAAATACAGGGCAGAGGTTGAAACACAGACAAATGGGGGGCTAGAGGAATATAGAGAGTTTGGATTACAGCTGAAGGAGTTCACTTTAGCTGGAAGAAATTGAATTCAGCTCCCTGCTGAAGATTTTTGATTAAAATTGTACCAGAAATGTGGCATCACCATGTGTTTCATTATCTGTTAGAGTGTGAATGATGGTTCATCCAGAAATCAACCTTTTTGTATTGCATGGTTTCCTGTAATAGCACGTATTTTTTGTCTGGTAAAATATAATTGGTGAGAGTGAGAAAATAAATGGATGCCTAATCCACGTCCTTACTCTACCTGTCTATCTTCGTTGGCTCTTTCTTCCACTCGACTTTTTTCTTTTCCCTGGATAGCAATCAATAGTTATTATCTGCCGAGTGTCGCGATAGACACTGCACAGAGCCCCCATTCTGAGTTGATGGTGCTTTTTCATTATAGCTGACACTAGTCTAAACAAAGCAGGCCTATTTCCCTGCCACCAGACAAACACAGTCTCCATAATGGCACCAGATAAAAGAGAAGCAGGAGGGAAAATTGAGTTTCACATAATGGAGAATCACTAACTCCGGACCACTTCTTTTGCCTCTCCATTTTTTACCTCTTCCACAATCTATCTATAAAGAATTGGACAAATACGCAACCAGACTGGAAGTAAATTTCTTACCTCTTGCCATTGATCTTTTCATTCTTCCATTCATTCATCTCTATTATCAAGTCCAATAATAATTGTGTCCATCCATCAAACATCCATCCAGCCATTTATCTGTCTGTCTGTCTGTCTGTACATCCAACTGAATGTCGGTCTGTTGTTAGGTATGAGGTTGTTTTGTTTTGACGGGGTTGTTGTTGTTTCATAAAATAAATAAATGATATCTGCGCAGCAGAGTGGAAAGCATAACGAATGGCAGTTGGAGAAAAGGCAATTTAGGGAGAAGTGCACTGGCTGGCGAAGGAAGAGAATGGGTTTTTACTGTGAAGTATAACCAATGCATTACAAAACACATCAGAGGTTTATTGAAAAAGCCAAGTACCCCTCACTCCCCCCTATGAAAATGGCCAACATTATCATGGCCTACATGGTTAGGTACTGAAAGTCACTTTCAGAAAGTCAGGGGAGAGGTTTTTATTGCGGTTGCTCACAGAAATAGAAGAGTCCAGGTGAATGACTGAGCAAGAGGTGGTCGTAACTCGATTTGCTTACATAAAGGAGCGGATAAGTTTCATGGCACATGGCATGAGGTCATCGTGGACTGATGCATTGTGATTTTTATTCTCAGTAGACAAAACCTGCTGTTCACAAGAGTCCCAATACTCAGAACAAAGACTAGACCTTTAGAAAACATTTTGATTTAATTGGGGAGGTGTCTAGCCAGTGTGCGTCGTCACATTGCTCTGTTTTAAAAATGATTTAAAACTAAATCACCACTAATAGCTTATTCATTTTGTGGTTAGCTGCACACAAAAGTATTTCATGTGGTAAAATATTTCATCAGTAAATGATCAAACCAGCTCATACAAATGTCATCTCTTTTCTCATCAAAAATTAAGTCATATGTATTTCTCATCAGTAAAAGGAAATGCCCTTTTTGCCTCCAAGCATATAAATAAGTGGACTGATGTTTGACTGGCAGCTGAGCAAGCAAAGGCACTAACTGTAGATGAACTGTGGCTTAGAAGCCCAGGACATGCAGCGATTTATTAGCAGTGACATTGAAGGACCACATGCATTTGGCATATAGACTGACTTATGTTCAGATTTGTACAGTAGATACAGTATTTGAAGCTGTTTAATGTTCTACAGCTAAGTAGCTAATTATATATTTGCTACAGCCTGCAAACTGACATTTGTAATGTTCTTTTCCCTGGATGGATGTTTGTTTGGTAGCTCATTCAGCAATCCAGGGTGCAACATAAGACATATGTGCCTATAAATAAGAGGGAAGCATTAGCAAGGAAACTAATGTGGGTTGCACTTCAAAGCTCTTTTTGTGCCATGTTTCTTCCTGGCAGTTAGTCAGTGTTACTGCCAGCCAATGATAGAACGATGAAGGTTACTACTTTATTCATATAAAATTGAATTAGGACTATCTTTCGAGGGACATCACAGCAACTGTAACACATTTTATATTCAGCCACTTCTTCAAGAAATGTGAAATGAACAGGCAGGTGGGATGTAGTTATTTTTTAAACAAATTGCACTAAGAAATAGCTACACCATGATCTGAAACTTGAAGATTGTCAGGACACCCATAAACCTTCCGACAATTGGCATTTCAATTGATCGACAATTCAAAGCCCTAAGAATCAAGACTTTATAAGTAATTTGTCCTTTTTCGAAAGCATTACGTCTATCCTACATTAATCATATGATTTTACTGCAAGCATTTCATGATCAGCTGTCACCATATATCACTATACCAAGACGACATCACTGTCCACCAAATGTTATCAGCTTTCCTTAATATAAACTTTCTGAGGCACTTCATTACATTTACCAAAATAGCAAGCTTTGACACACATCAAACAAGACTAAATTCCCTTGATGCAACATATTTGCGTCACTTTATTTTATCACCAGTCTTTCAGAGGACAGCTTTTTACTACTGTCATGGTCAAGTTTTATATTTTTAATAAAAAACTCACATAATTTCTGACTCAATTTATATTCTTACTATATCACATTTTATCCTGATAAGATTTAGGATTGTATTTGTTTAACTTCCTGATATTGAGATACCAGATGTTTTTTTTTTTCAAATACATTATAACAACCATTATTTTAGACATATAACATAAATCAAGAGTAACGGCCCCTACACACGGCCGCAGGCGTTATCGCTTGCCGGAGGGCTGGGCTGAAACTCGACCAATAACCAATCACATGAATCTCCCGCCCCAGACACACAAGCACGCGGTTTGATTGGCTAGAGCTTGTACTGGCTTATGATTCGATTGGCTGACGCCTCCGTCGAGGCGTCAAAAGTAGAACATTGCTCTACTTTTGCAGCGAGCACCGCGGGAGAAGCTACGCTTTGCTCCCAGAATTCAAAGTGAATGGGCAGAAGCGTTGAAGCGTCAACGCCCGCGGCCGTGTGTAGGGGCCGTAACACTGCAATTAGTCAAATAACACTATGTTATTGGGGAATTTCCCTGTGAGCTAGGGCCTCACTGCATCGAAAACCAATATAATTGTAAATGCTTGCTGTCAAACCTTTATATATACAGTCTATGGTTGCAGTCGAATAGTCCATTTAGCTTAGGAACCTTCCTGACGGAGGGAAATGACCCGGAAGTACCTCAGTGGCAGCCATGACAAGTGCCGTTCGAATTCTCTAGATCAGGGATGGGCAACTTGGATGGTGGTGGGGGCCACATAATTGATGTACTGGCCACCAGGGTGCCGCAGATTCACTTGGAACACACATACAAAAATGCCATGTATTGTATGTAATTATTAACAAATATACTACGTTTGGCATCTTCATTGACATTTTACAATCTTTCAGGGAACATTCTCTAATAAGCGCACTAAACTAATATCAGTTCACAGAAATGTTATTTAATTTTTACAAGTGGCATGTTTGTATTGAACAGGTTATTTAACAGTGGAATAAAACTATTTGAAACAATTGGAAAGCACGGAAAATGTGTGTGCATTAAGATTAATCATTAAGATGACATACACATGAAGTCATGTGTTTCCCCGGGAAACGCGTCACAGATTATTTCGCGCTATTTGGCTGCCGAACGAAATCATGTACGCAGATCGCGACTCAACTAGGAGTCTAGTGGACGGTATCAGTAGTACAAGTACATTTTAAAAAAATGAATTAAGTTGTTTACAAATTAATCTGAGGGCCGCAAAAAGAGGAGGTGGGGGCCGCCATTTGCCCATCCGTGCTCTACATGATAGGAAAGGAGGTTTCAAACTTCCTTTATAACCTCCTTTATCTTAGGAACCACTGGACCTCCCTTTACGAAAGGAGAGGAGAAAATGCTGCCCCACAATCATACGTATTGGGATCATTTGTATTAATGTGGACCGGAGGGAGAGGGTGACGAGCATAAGTTTCACTTTCCTTTTTTATTTCAATTCCAACTTTGGTCATGAAGAATATGTTTCTCTGTTGTCCACGTTCATAAAGCATAAAACAACAGCATGCAGCATGCAGCGTCTCTAGATGAGTTTAGAGTAGTCGTTCTTATTAAACATCCGTGTTGTAGTCCGCTGTATAGAAAACTGTAGTTTCCATAGTTTCCCCACAGCAGCAGACGCACATTTATGACGTCCGATGGCGCATCATAAACACTTCGGATAGTGAAAGTGCAGTCGGATTCTCTAAAGTCCTTTTGAATTCTCCTATCCACTATCCCTTAACCCTGTGACGTTTCACTCAGAGGTCAAGGGATAGACGATAGGGATAGACGTTAGGAGCTGATTTTTTGACTATTCGACCGCAACCTATGTGTCAAACACAACATTTAAGTCAATTTGTGCTCTACACAAGCTAACTGACGGCTGATCCTGATAAATGACAGTTATGGTTTTTATTTTTTAGCAAAGCTGTCACCTTAAACTGTGAACAACTCGTTCTCCTAAACCTGCCAAACGGTTCTCCCGTACCTGCCACAAACTGTTCCTGACTACAGTAACTGTGCTACTCTACTTTCTCTTTCCACCACCCCTGCTTTCTCCCGTCTAGTTTATGTCTATCATATTCCCAGTGACTACTTCATATGTTAGAGATAAACAGCTTTTTTTGTCTGCGCCATTTTAGCATTGGCTGTAACATAACTTCAGTTGCTATTAAGAGACTCTCCTGCCAAGAAAAACAACCAAATCAGCCAGTTCCCCAGCATGACAAACATGTGTCCAAGTCACACAGCCCTTTAGTGTCCGTTGCAGTAATGAACAAAGCAAACAAAGTAAGGTTCTTTGGTGCGCCAAGTTCCATTTCCGACAGACAATGTTGTAAAGAACACAATCTTTCCATAACTTTAACCTTGTGGATGTTATTGTTACCATGACGACCAGGTTTGCAGTATCAACTTTAACTTCATCACTCTGTTTCCCTAAACTAAACCTTAGCCACAGCGTTGTTACATCATGAATCATTTTTAAATAGTTTTTTTCAAGGGAGCAGCTAAATAATGCTTTCTTGCCAATAAGGGTGAGAAGTCAGAAAATGCTTTTATCTGTCCCTCTACAGAGCATAGACAAACAATGTTATTTGTTGTTTAATCTTGAGGATTAACATGGATCCCAAAATAACGCTGACTGCCCTTGGTGTAATCAATGAAAGGAAGAATGCTATTGGAGATTTAAACCCTGCTACGTAAATGTACAATAGAACAAGGTTGCTTGACCTCATCCTGTTGGTCATGCTATTTATTGGTAGTTCTTAATGGCATTTAAGCGGAATTGATTTAGGGCCTCTAAAGGAGTCAATGGTTGCAGATGTTTTCACAAATATACGACATATATGTTTATACTAAAGCTAACCGACTTTACGTATTGCCGACCTTGTATTGCACCTCTGTCTCAGACCAAAAGGTCAGTTAAAGGCCTTCAACGTTTTTTGCCAGCCATTACTGAGGAACAAGTTTTGTTTTGTTAGCCTTATAGGGTCAGAGGCAAACTGATTAGAGGATGACATGGAGTGCACTAGGACAGAGATGAAAGTCCACCAAACACTGACACAATCCTCTGCATATGACAGAGCTAATTCCTGGGCTTTAGTCGTTGCTGGAGCCACGTACTGTCTCTGTATGAGTATGAGACTAATTTGTGGTCATAATAACTGAGCAGCTCTCTGCTTTGTGTCCCTAGGCCAATAATGAAGTGGAGTCAGGGCTCTGAATGCATTTTAAATTAGTTTTATCCAGAGCGGGTTTGCTTGGAATTCTCATCATCCTCGCATCTTCAAGCCAGCCTTTAATTTACTCGTTTATGCTTTGACTTTTATACTCCAATCCACAGAAGCTGTAAACACAGTAAAAAGCTGAGTCATTGATGTTTCAAATTAAAAGGATGTCACAGAAAATCATCATCTTTTAGCAGTGACTGAATGAAAACCACGGTCTGCTGCCTTTTCTCTGTTGATGTCAAAAGAGTTGAATATGTTGACATTCTTATCATTTCACTTTTTTGCAAGATTTATTAATCATGATGATGTACAGTAAAGGTAGTTACTCCCTTTGCCTACATCTCTTTGGTCAATTGTCAATGTATGTAAATTAAAATAAGACATCAAGCTTTATCTCTATGGATGCTTCACAGGTTTTTCCTATCATTTTTCACCAGCCTTACCACAGTGCATTGTGTTTTCTGTGCTGTTCAAATGGCTCTATCCATCTGATGTGGTCATTGTTTGAAAAACAGGTAGAGTGGTCTATGAACAGCTGAATAAAGTTGTTACATAGGAGTTGAGTGCAGCCTGCATTTTCCCTCCTACACTGCTATAGCATGGCAGTGATTCCTTTGTGGGCACGTTATTATGGTAGGGATAATAAAGCCTTGTAAAAAACATGCCCTGCAGTCCAAGGGGACTGACAGACACTCAGGCATCATTACATTAACACCTGGAGCTAGAGAAAAATCTGACAAAGTAGGTTACTTTGGGACATGTTTGCAGATGTTTTGTACCGAGAAAACATATTAGATTGCTCAGAGAAACTTTGATATTATAATGTGTTGGGTTTTTTGCAGAGAATCCACTGCAGACCAACCACATTGTCAAACACAAACATTGATATTGGATTGAACAAAAACTGGGATTATGTTCAATGCAGGAAATAGTTTAATTCTCAGTGCCAACATTTCTACTATATCCATGCATGTCAACTGGATCTTTGGAATCTTCTAATTTATATTCTGAGCAGGAGATTGTCCTCACAAGAAAAACTGAATTTGAAATGCCTGACAAAGGTTTAAGCGGTGTGTAAAGAAAATACATTAAAAAAAGTTTGTAACTGAATCTTAGTGTTCCATTAATGTTAGACTTAGAAGTTCAGTTTAGGGTCATGCACACATTCACTTTTCAAAGATAGGACATTAATTGTATCTCCTTGTGACAAATATAAATCAGGTGAGGGGAACATGACCCAGAATCTTGTTTAGATTTGCCCTGAATTCAACTTTTTTGGAAGAGTAAGTATTTCATTTAATGTAGTATAAACATTCGTAAACATTTGGCAACCCATTGTGTACAAAGTCTGGGTCAAATTATTTTTCTGAAAGCTCATTAAACCGTTAAATGAGACTTATGGCTCTAATGTTTTTTTTTAAACATTTATATTTTATTAAACATTTTCAAAAGACAAAAACACACGGACAAGGACATGGCTCACACACATCACAAGTAGGACAGGACATAACATGGGGTGGGGGGCAAGGGGATTACAGTGTCAGTTACATTTGATGTATGCATATGGCGTTTTATTTATACATGATTTTCTTCATAATATATATATACACACACACATATACACACACACACATCTCTTCCTCTTATGATGAATTCACCTATTCATCCTTTTCCCATTTAATTTCACTTTTTTCATTATTATTACCGTTATTTTTCTGTTTCTTCATAGCTCATTTCTCTTTATTTATATTTATTTATTAATATATATTATTATATTTATTTTTGGCAGCCGAGATGGTTTGAGTCCAGGAAAGCCCTTATCTTATCCCAAAGCCTGTTGTCTGGATTAACCAAATATAACAGGGAGAAAGTAGCTTCTTCCATACTTAAGATGTTTAGGAAGTCCTCCAGCCATCTATTTAAATTGAAGCAGTTGGGCTTTCTGACTTTCCAGTTCATAAGAACGAGGCGTTTAGTTGAAAGGCATGCTAGGGCTATACGTTTACTTGCAAATGTTGATGTTATGCCATTGAGCGGGGATCCCAGCAAGCATGTAGCTGGAGTTAAGAGTATCTTTATGTTAAGAGTATCTCTATGGGCTCTAATGTTTTTAAGGTTATAGCTAAAAGGGTAATTTGACATTTATGAAAATGTTTCTGTTCTCCTTGTTTTAATAATTGGCTCAATGATATGACTGTCTTTATCTGGTGGAGATGAGGGGTCTATCATATATTGGTTGTATCTGAAAGCAAATCAACTCAAATATCAGTAATCTAATTATGGGCCCATGTTGAGTGTGGCTTATTGATTGTACATCCTGGACTGTGACTATGTAAGGACAATTCTAGTCTACAGTATATGGATATTGCCATTAGGTCTGCTATGGACGCTGTGTGTAGTTGTCTCTTGTTTGTTTGCTTGTATGTACTTATTGTTGCTTGTATGTACTTATTGTTGGGGAAATATTTTCCAAGGTTCATAACTTTGACCCAGTGTATCAGTTCATACTGTCCTGACTGAGCACACGCACCTGTAACCTTGGCTGCTTTGCTCTCAGTGTTTTGTCTCCCTGTTCCTGCCTGTTGGCGTCAGCTGATAGAGGTGTTATGATTCTATCTTGTTATGTACAATGTTGATTATTCTCTCTGAACTAGCTAAATACATGGGTCTGGGGTAGAGTTCTTCAGAATTGACGTGGCAACTCTACCGTGAAGTCAGAACCTCTGGCTCTTGGACTTGTTTTGTGAATCCTCCGGCCGAAGCTCCTAATAAACCATCAGTGTTTGACATCAAAGCTCCAGCTCTCCCCGTGTCTCCTTCCTGAGTCGGTGACTCCCACTGCATTGCTACACAGACGTTTTCCCCCACACTTATACAAGTTCAAATGAAAGAAAAAGCTATTTTTATATCAACCACGGCCAATGTTTTTTTCCTAAACTCAATCAAAACATTTTGAGTCACGCTACCGTTGTTGCTCCACAGATGGCAATGCCGGTCTGTCAGCCTGTTGGTTAATCTACCATTTCGGTTTGGATTGAATACATCTCAATAACTGTTGGAAACATTATTTCAAAACTTGGTACAGTGATTCATGTTCCTGTCAGGATGAATTAATAACTTGGTGATCTGACTTTTTATTTATTGCCATTATCAGGTGTATATTTATTATGACTAAGTGCCTGATGTGAGTGTTGAATCAAATATATTTTGCTAACAGATAAATACAATGCTTTGGCGTTAAGTGGGTAAATGCCGATTTTATTAGTTTGAATACAAAAACAAAGCTTAAGATAAGGCTAGTTTCTTTTTGCAGCAATTTGCTTAGATGGCCTTGTGTCATGTTTATCTCAGAAAAAAACGGTATGTCTGTGCGGTGCGGTGTGTGAGTGTCTTCAGCACAGCATCACAGAATTTGCCCCTGCATGATAACAGCGAGGAATGAAAGAGAGACATTACAGTGTATCAACTGTGTTAATGCAACATTTCCGCAACGCAATATCACAGTCCACGCTGTGTAAATACCTATCTTGTTTATGTTGTTTTATATTGCTTATGTTAACATATACACACAGTAGAGCGCATCTATGGGGCTTTGTGCACTGACGCTTTCTTCTTACTGTGATTACATTTATGTGTTTAGGAAGAGTTTACTTCGGACCGATATCCTCTAGAAGCTATAGGGGATATGTTCATAATCTCAGAAGCACAAATACATAATGTAATGCTGATAAGATTAGCTTGTAGTCCTGTGTTTGCTGACTTGCTAAAGAGAAGGAAGGCGAGCGTCTGTAGTCCCTGTTTCAGCCGCTCCAGCACAGATAAATGTGCTGCACAGGGCTTTGTATATATATTACAAATTAAACGAAAGACAACGTCAAAAGTCGACCTTCCAGTGGATTATGATCACTCGGTGACACTGGAAGTAAACATCATTATTATGCCATCAGTGTCAAAGATGTTATTGACAATGCAGTGAGATTTACTTTGTAGAAATGCTATGCAGTGAATACCAAATACCCACAATAAAAGTTTATAAGCATTGCACTTTAGTTTTTCAATATCATGCATGAAAGAGGTTGATGTGTTAAGTCTGAAAATTAATTTAAACATTTAAGCTCAACTACAAAGGAAGCATTTGTGACAAGCCATTGACTTGAGGATTTGCATGTCCAAATAGTGAAATGCATTATTCCATGGTGGCGCCTTTTCATTTTTTTTAATTATAAAAACAAGTCACTTGTGGTAACTTTTTTCCAGTCTCATTCTCCCCTTTGGGGAATGAAACACATAGTCAGTAGTTGTCCTTTTTGTTATTGTCAGAGTGCTTCAGAACATTGATCTTTAGAATTCAAAAGCATGTGCTTTGTAATACACGGTGCTTACCTATGATTGATTATCCTTCAACCAGGTTTGACATGGCCTCTTTGGAGAATTCCCCAACAGAATTAAAAACCAGGAGGAAGAGGATCAGTGAATAGCAAAGTGGAAATAAAGGTTTTTTTCTGATGACAGAACAGGAGTCCTTGGATGTACAAGCTACACAGTACAACAACATATCACATGTATGACGGCATTCCCTCAAGACTTTAAGACGTTAATTGTCAAACTTCTAATTGCGGTTATTTTTCACAAGATGTACAATCAAATGGGTACGACTGAATTGAAGATAACCTTGTCAATACACCACTGATGGTTCAGTTAATATCGTACCTTACCTACACAAACGTGCAATATAATGCAGAT
>CALSBZ010046777.1:52926-105614 GCA_943591055.1 Gobionotothen gibberifrons
ACAAGCACACAGACACACTTCAAAGACACGAGGGATGGTCACCTTTCTGCTCAGTGGATGCTTTCTGCACTAGAAAAAGCAATGATGAATTATTGCCATTCAGGGAGCAGAGGGAAGCCAAAGGCCAAAGAGAGGACACAGACCCAGACAGCGAGGCAGAAATGAAATGATTTCTTGGAGTGCAAACAACAGGGATAATAAATAGTCTGTGTTAATAATTGATGATATGTTGACATATATTACATTTGGAATGACTATAATCACTAAGTAGAACATATGATTGGTGTATTATGGCTGGTACTGTTAGCAGAGAGCAAACAGTGTGTATTATTAGGTTTCTTGCATTAGCATACTCAAAGGTACAGTTTTATGATGCTGTAGGCACACACTGCATTTTCAAAGTTGGACACAAGCTCACTTTCCCAGTATTTCTGTGACACTGTTCTGAAAGGATATTTCACACTCGAATGGCATTATTTTCCGCTACAACATTTTCACAAAAGTCATCTGTTCAGGTGTTAACGGTGTTCTCTACCACCTTGACATTTAAGCCTTTGAAAACCCCAGAAAAACAACAAGAACAAAATAAAACAAACATGTACAGTATAGTAAACACAGATACTGTGTATTCTCCAAAAGAGCAGACCCTGAATGTGTGCAGTACTGCCTTATAAAGCACAGTTAACTCTGACACATATCCTTTATGTTTTTTCACAATTGTCTAAGGTAAACACTTGAATAATGAATACAGACATTGTTGTGGATATTTGCGAGATTGGTTTTGATTTGGCACAAGCATTATTTGTATTTAGCTAACAGAGAGCTGTTAGAGGGAAAGCTAATTGATTTGAGCTTAACAATCTAGCAGAGCATCGTCTGACCATATTAATCAACTGTTAAGTACTTTATTAAGTAAAACTGTCAACCTGCCCTAGTGTTGGTACCCAAACCGTGCCCATGACAACCACTGTGTGTCTCAACTTAAAATAATTGTACTGGATGTTTTGCATATAGTGTCATGTTTCCCTAAGAGTGCAATGACATCAGCAGAATTACTGAAGATACACTCCAATGTTTTCACTAGCTTTAATTATTCATTAAAAATGTGCTGTCTGTTTGTCCTGATAAGCCCTGGCTCATTCACTTCTGTGCAGCCATGTGAGCATAGATGATTTAGCTAGCTGTGCTGTCGATGCTGCTCTTAACACTCCCGTCTGCCCAGAATCAATGTCCCCCTCCACGAAAACTACTTAAACTGATCTGGCCGCAGTTTGCCAGACTCTTGCAGCTATTCTATTATTCGTCTTTCTGTTTGAATTTAATGCCAACAACATTTCTTTTTCCAGAGTCATTCCAGCAATGTTATATCCACAGCAGGTTTATGTGGCTTTTACTTTTTGACAAAAAGGCAAAAGTTTACAAATCCAGTGCTGAAGCTTTGCCAACATTCAGGCTTGTTAGCGGCAGCGTGTAAGCTGTAAATTGGCGCCTCAGAGGTGACAGGTGTGTGGTCCTGCATTGCCTGAATTTGTATTCATCTTCCCTTTATTTAAGAGGAGGTGTGTGGAGAGGGGAGCAGAGGGATATAAAAGACAGTCTAATCAATTAGGCTTTCAGGGGCTCTGCTCTGCTCTCCCCCTCCTAATCAGACTCGGCTCTAATTCGCCTCTGCAAAAAAACACACAAGAAGGCCACCCGAATGAAGAGTGACTGGCCGCCCACCGTGCGGGCAGTTATTTTTCAACATTTCAGCCCTCAAACCTCCAACAGGGGGATCCAATGTTAGAGATGCTCGAGTGCCACGTCCAGCTCCTCCCCACTGGTGATGAAGTGGTTGTTTTGGCAGCAATGTAAACCCAGACCTCTCATGTAATGATCTGACAGCTGTGACCTTCATGGGAACCCGCCAATGACCCTGCAGGTGGAAAGCTGCTGTGGCACTGGTATTAGTGGATAGAAAGACACCTCTTCAGGGAATGGGGGTAGAAATAAGAAGAAATGGTTGGTTCAGAGTTGAGAGCAGCTTGGAGACACAGTAATTTGTCTGGGTCTGAGCCTGTCGAGCAGAGTCAGGGTCGCGCGGGGGGGGGAGGGCAGGATGTATACTAACAGCACATGATGAGGGAGCACTGCTACTGGAGCGTAAAGTCACAGGGCAAGGTGAAAATAACCCATGCTGAACTCCACTTTTGGCTCATTTAGAAGGAACACAGAAACTCCTTGCTTTTTTCGAGTCACTCATTGACCCTCACTAAAAGCATTTCAGGTGTCACTTAAAGTCTGCACTGGATATATAACTGAGTTTGAATCTTTTGTATTTTGAACACCACAATCCCTGTTATTCATTCTTATAGTGCATTAATGGAAACACGAATGATGTGATGTATAGGATTTTATTGTGGTTCGCTAATAAAAAAAAGCAATCACAATAAGTTGATTGTGGTGAATTTCCATAATCAGGGCAATTGTGAATATCCTTACATGAGTTACTTAAAAAAATATGCATAATGCTAGAAAAATATTTTAAAAGATGTGAAGATCATCGGGATAATATTGTGAATCAATAATTCTGGCTAGGATAATCATAAAGTGTCCATATCGTCCAATGTTTAGTTGCAGCCTATAGCGCTGGTTTGAAGTCATTCATAACTCGTCATTAGTCTTCTCCTGAAAATAAGTCACTCACCTAGATTGTAGGCTTTTGCTGTGCAGAGCAGAGGTGTATTCTGGGGCCTGTGGCAGCGCTCCGTTTACCATACTGTGAAAGTAATTAAATCCAAGAGCTGCCAGTATTTGCTGGCAAGTGGGGGTAGCCTTTCTCTGCACCTCAAACAGCCCTCCATCTGTCTGATTGGATTGTGGTCCCAGGCAGTACCAGACATGACATGGGCAGCCCAGACTCCAGGTCCCCCCCACCACACCCTCATGCTGTTTTTAATACAATATGACCTAGCCAGGGGGATTCAGAAGCAGATGATAAAAAACTGTGTGTGTGTTTGTTTATGTATAGAAACATGATAAAAGAGCAGTTACAATCCCTCCAGGTTAGCACACACGATTAGAGGTTTCAGTGTGATGTGTTGTCTTTGCAGAGGAGCACAGCTGTGACAGATAGCGGATACAGTGTAGACTATAAAACGTTTAGTGTCAGCAGAGTATTGAAAGGGGCAAAGGCACACAGATTTACTGTCTGTGCTTTTAATGGTGCAAAGATCCAATAGAAAAATTGCAGCATGAAACACAGAACTCATTTTAATTGATTCTCTTGACAATATAATACATACTGGGGGTTAACCCAGATGCAAGCAGGACTGTGACTGGAGTGGCTTGGTGACACTGTGAGACGGCCCTGAAACACATTCAGGGCCATTTATTAAATCACCGTCAGGGGTGGATAATTTTTCACATTTTTTTTAATTATATTTAGGAAAGACCTGAGATGTAAAATGTTGTATAATGTAAGCGAGCGTGAGGGCAGTTAATCTGGTTTGCATGAAGTTTTGCTGAAGAAAATCTGACGCTAGGCTGTTTAGTACCTGTGACTCTGGTTGTTAAATAGCCCTATTTTGTCAGCTCAACAACAAAAACAGTGACTGAATGAGAAATTAAAAATCAATCGTTTGAATTTGGGTTTTTGGACTGTATTATTTCTTAAACTGATAAAGAGTTTTGACGCTGAGATCTGGCTATAGTCTCTCACCCTTTCTAAATCACTTTTTTTTTATTGGATTTTAAGAACCATTTTCATGTTTTCCTCTCTCAGCAGTAATGGGTTGGCTACATCTTTCATGAGACCAAAACAACTGAGGGAGGAGTTTTTTGCATGCATCAGAATATGATGGTTTTGATCAGTTATCAGTTAGCTGACAAAAGCCTGGTATCCGATGTTTTCCTTTGATAGTAGCATGTGGGACACTGGATTGAACCCTCCCCTTTGGTGTGTTTCTCTCAAAGGCATGAAATAGCTTCACCATTGTTCCATTTTCTGCTGATTAGACCCTGTTACCTCCTGTCCCTCTGACAGTTGTTCTTCAGCAAGTACACGGACAGCGTGTCCTTGTCATTAGCTCAGCGTGGAAGCACCAGTCTTACCTATTACTCTCCCGTTTTACCTCTCCAGGAACAGCGGCCGCACATGGGAATAAAAAAATAAAAAAGAGAAACTGTGGAAAGTGAAAGCAAGAAGTGGCAGCAGCAGATAGCTACCCCCTGATTACGAGGGTTAGGGCTTTTTGTGTATTGGAAAAGGTAGTGATTGAGGTGGGGGCAAGTCCTTCAAAGTCGGAGCCAGACTGACGGAGTGAAAACAATGGCAGTTATGATGAGGTCATCTTGATGTGGGCTCTGTGCTTACCCCTTAGGGCTGTAGATGGAGCTATGGGAGAGCCTCCCGTGGAGACACAGATCACAAATGGTGTTCAGTATAGTTATGTACTGTGCAGAAGCTCCAGAAAAAGACAAAGCATTTGGTCTGAGTCAAAGAAATAGGAAGGATCCCTTGAAAGAAAGAAAGAAAATGAAAGTTTTGTGTGTGGCACGGTGCCTTCAAGAAAAAGAAGAAAGTTATTTTTATTTCTTACTATCACCCTGCTCCCCTGATATACAGAGTCGCAATGAAACTAACTTGATGTTCCATCCCAATCTCTCTCTAGAGAGTCAATCTTTGAGGAATAATTTCTTTTTCAGGCACCTTATCAGGCTTCAACAGGAACAGACCTCTGTTTATTCAGTTTCCCTCAATCATGCACAAAGCAAGAGGGCACATACATTTAACTCAAGGCCCTTTTGCTTCACACACACATGCCAACAAACATCATTTTAATCTGCTCTAGCGTACAAATATTGCTCTTGACAGTTGGTTTATCTTATGGTTTGATGCAATTACTGCTCACAGAAGAGCACAAAGCCTCCCTCCCAACCTACTCAACCTCCATATCTCAGTTATTATTAATGACGTATATTATTTGCCGTCTCCTTCTGATTGTTGTTGCATTGTAACTACATTTAGTTCAAAGACTACGTTTTTCTCCGTCTTTTCAATCAGTTCTTTTCTTTTCAACCCTCTTTTGTTCATTTTGTGTTATAAGTCTCTTTCTGTCTCATCTACCTTACTTTGTTTTTGCTCCTTTTTTTTCTACAGCCTCTTTATGTCTCTCTATTTTCTCTCTCTCTTTGCTTTCTCCGTCAAGCAATAAGGACTCTCTAGACAAGCTCCCTGTTCAGCTGAATGTCTGCATTCATCACATCACCCAGGAGCAACTCAACAGTACCACTAACATGCTGTATTAGAGAGTGAGATGGGATTTGAGATGCACTCTCTATCTAATTTCCCACCGCTGTAAATTGAAAAAAAAATCTATGAAATGGAGGCAATGTCGAACTCCTCTGACAAACTCCAATAAAATATATCAAATCAGCATTTTCCCGATACATTTCCATGATATAATCTCATACTCTTGAACTTTTCTTTGGAGCTGAAACATTTGATATCAAGCCTTCCCTGTATGGCAGAGTTTGAAATAAGCTACAGGGGAAACTAAAAGGAAATAATACATTTGAAGACTAATAATACATTATTGCTTTGAATTAAATATGTATCTTTGCTTGATGTGATATCTCACCTTTATCTCTCTCTGCTGCTCGCTTACTTCTGCGCCGCAACATCACATACTGTAGTGTGTTTCATATACAAGACAGCCACATGTATAATCCACAGTGTGTGTGATACAGGGAGTAGGTGGAAGTCATAAAAGCCAAGACCCTTTTTATTTAGAGGAGCACTTTGTGCAGTCTTTTAGCAAGTGAAACAAGAACTGTGAAAAACCTGGACCACCAATTTCATTTTCTTTCCTTAAAAACAAGCTCTGCTATGCGTTGTGACATTTGGAAAACCAATTAGCTTGTAAAAGAAACCCCACAGTTATTTAAACAAAAACTATACGTTTTTTTCGAACAGTAGCAATGTTTTGACTGCTAACAGCACATTTTTCAAATACATAAATTACAGAAAAACATCTGAAAATAAGACTAATTTACCAAGGAATCAGCTTTACAATCAGGCTTCTTGTGTGTAACACAGTGTATTCTTGTCAATCCGTGTATCTACCGTCCATTTGTTTTTCTTTATTAAACAAGTAAACGGAAGAGCGTCTGAGAGGCGTTTTTGCTTTTTGCTTTTTACCTTACTAAATGGTCAAATTAGTGATGTGTCGGTCGCGAATGAGTGAACGACGGGAGCCGGCTCGCGCCCGCGAATGCGACTTTTTTGTTGTTGTTTTGTTGTTGTTTTTTGTTTTGTTTTTTACTTTGTTAAGTAATACAAGACAGAATGATATGATGATGTCCGCGCTACGGGTGCTCCGTGCATGCATGCAGTGTCATGTAATATCCAAGGATTAGAGACTGTTGGATGCCGCTGTTTTGAGCATTGCAATATATTTATTTGTACTATGTTATTTATTTATGATTATCTTTTGGCTCAGCAAAGATTTGATGTCAGCTGTTGCTGTCTTTTTTTTCTTTAGTTAAAATGTCATGGCCATTTCCACTGATCATAATTCCATTGTTGAGGTCTACTAGAATAGATTTATAATGTGCAATTTTCCAAACTCACATTGGTTTCTCATACAGCATCTCTGTAAACTACGTGTATTCACTATCTGCCTTTAACGGCTCGTTGTAGCTCCAATAGCTCCAGCCCCCACCCTCCCTGTGAGCACAGTGTACTCTGATTGGTCGGGACGTTGTGAATCGCGCTGAGCTCCGTGGAGGTGTGATTTCCTTGTTTAGCGATACACAGCGAAACACAGCCAAACTCATCCTGAGCTCACACAAAGTCCCAGCTGAAGTAAAAACAATAAGTGTGGCTTGATATTGAGTAAGAAAAAGGTTTATAGGTTGATAAACGCTGTGAGAATGGGTCTGCAGAGAGAATTTCGCTGCGATCCCAACTGTCTGTTATCAGCCTGCAGCCAGGGAGGAGAAATCAGCAGAGCTGCCTGCACTGTGTGTGTGTGTGTGAGGAAGTCAGTGGATTGGTCAATTCGGACCAATCAGCGGGGGCTTAACGTAACGGCTCCACGGATTGGTCCATTTGGTTCCGGGTAACACATGACCGTAGCACGTCATAGCTCTGGGCGTGGCTACTGGGTATTCCTACGACACAGTACCCAGGAAGTAAACAATGGACAATGACGTATCTCCAACGAGGCGTTTTGGGGAGGTATTTTCGCTACAGGGTGTACTTTGAGGGTTTTGACTCTGCACACCGTTTACATGCATAAAAACCTTCATAACACACAAGGGGATGGGTAATAACCGGAAAAGCATGACATGGGCCCTTTAATACTGAAATAGAGCCCTGCTGTTTTGTTAGGGCTTTTTCTTTAAATACAATTTTAAAATGTCGATATAGTAGCTGTAGCTGCTTTGTGTAGCGTTGTTCTACAAGCAAGTCAGTGCATTCTTTGGGTGGTATCAGAGAGTTACAAGGGTCTGTAAATGCAATGAAAACAATTGGCCACAGCAAATCATTTATATTAAAAATGTAATTTTTACTTTTGAATACTTCAGTACAAAGGATGTATTGAATAATTTAAGTGATATATGTGTACACATATAAATCATTAGTCAAAACACATTTGATTGAATTATAAAATGTATGTGGTAAAATGTAGAGCCTCGAGATCATTTGGCTCGGCTCACCAAGGAGCCGAGCCAAATGATCCGGCTCACTGAAAAGAGCCGGACTTCCCATCACTAGGTCAAATGGTCCTTGGAGCGAGGGGCGGGTCAAAACTCACGGAATAGAGAGGCGAAGTCCCTCCCCTTCCGGTTGAGCTCCATGGGACCTTGTTTCACAAAAGTTATGTATTGAAGTCAATGGAGAGAGAAAGATTATCTTTCGATCCCGTTTGAATTGTGCCACGAATTACACATATGATGTTTGTCAATTTAAAAGATAATTTTACAAGTCAAAAAATTTTAAATGTGTCTTAAAACTGTGAAGTAACACTTTTTTTTGTGTGAACCGCTCAATGACCTACATCTCCCGTCTCGCACCACACACCAAGACGGCCGTTACGTTGGCACATTTCACCTCTTTCTTTCAGAATGAGGTGAAAAGAATTAAAAGAGGTTAAAATCACTCCAAGTCTGGGCATGTTGAGAGCTGTACATACAAAAGGGGACTTAGTCGGTTCCGTAAGAGCCAGCATGCAGGACCGGGATTCTGGGATTTGTAGTCTTTCTAGTTGCGTATTTTTCATAGTCTTATATTTCAGCAGTTTTACGACAAACTGTGACTTTTTTGACATGGAAATTATTATTTAAAATTGACAAACATCAATTCAAACGGGATCGAAAGATAATCTTTCTCTATCCATTGACTTCAATACAAACTTTTTGCGAAATAAGGTCCCATGAGTCCCACCGGAAGAGGGGGGACTTCGCCTCTCTATTGAGCAGCTCCTCTTAAACCCCACGGACCCGCCGAAGGGGCCGAAATCACAACATCTGCAAGCAAAAGTGTCTGAGGGCTTCTTAAGATGTAATAAACTATGAATGTTTTAGGTCCATGTAACGGGAAGAAACTCAGCTAACTGATCTTTTTTTTAAAACCCACAATGATAACGCTGAGTCTCTGAATTAGAAACGAGCGAACAATTATAACAGATTACTGCACAGAAACTCACTCATAAAACCCTTATTATTTATCTTTTCTGCACATCCAACTCATCGATTCACATCGTGAGAAGACACAGAATCGTTTGGTACATACATTATCACTCTATGATAAGAACTCGTAGAGAACAGACATCAAAACATGTGGCGCTAGGTAGCTAAAAACGCTAACATGGCTTACCTGTGTCGTTGTCTGGTCAAAAATGGCCTTCAATGGCATTAAAACGATAAAAACGCTGCTGAAATTAATCCATAGGTTAATCCAATGTGTCTGTGTCCCTTTGAAATGATTTCTGATAATCCATAAGCAATAAACCCTGCTTTTCCGTCAGAGCGAGAGATAGCTTCACTCTCATGCAAAACTATAGGTTATTTACGTAACCCCAGTTCTCAGAGTAACATGAAGTGAGATGTCTCACTATGGGATGCGCCTCATCGCGGAGCAAACAGAAGCATCAATCTCGTTTACGCCAATTCTGATTGGCGGGTGATCTTGACGTCAGCGTTAGGGAATCCACCCTCTATAAGTAGCTTGCGCCACTACGCATGCGTCATTCAAAATAAGCACCTCTTCTTGCTTCACCATAGCAAGGAGGGCCGTCTGGTGAGACATCTCACTTCATGTTACTCTGAGAACTGGGGTTACGTAAGTAACCTATAGTTCTCATTCATAACACTCCGTTCAATGTCTCACTATGGGGAATCATAGCTCCCGTATTGCCAGACGAGCTTATCTCGAAAATCACCAAACCAACCGGGTAAAAGCAGGTAAACAGGTAAAGCTCTGGCTCAGCAGGGCACCCAGCACTGCTCGGGCCACACTGGGAGCAGAGACGTCTAGCCTGTAAAGGCAGACAAAAGTGAGCAGCGAGGACCAACCCGTCGCTGCACAAATGTCTTGGATGGAAACACCCTTGAGCAAACAGCCCAGGGTGTAGCCAGACCCCGAGGCTAAAGAGCACGCAACATGAGGGTGCCAGCAATTTCCGACTCGTAAAGCCAAAGCAATGGTCTCCACCATTCGGTGGGAGAACCGTTGCCTAGTAACGGCCTATCCCTGTAAGGGTTAGCCCAGGACACAAAGAGTTGGTCATTATGACACACAACTCCTTTGATCTGTCCACATAAGTGCATAAGCACGGGCTAGACATAGCAAATTCAACTGCTGTTCCCCGGGGGGGGACAACGGTGAAGAAAATTGCCTCAATGTCAATTGGGGTATCTGAACCAACCACCTTAGGATAAAGGTAGGATTGGGCCTTAGCAACACTCTAGTTTTCCCTGGGGCGAACTAGGTGCGTGAAGGATGCACAGATAGCGCATTAAGTCACTGACTCGCTTGGCGGATGCCAGGGCCAGTAACTGCACTATCTTTAGTGACAGGTGCTTCATGACAGCTTCTTCCAGAGGTTCAAATGGGGTACGAGCGAGCCCATCTGAAACCACTGTCAAGTCCCATAAGGACACTAGTGACCTGGAAAGCCCTGTGCTTCCAATTAGGTCCTGTGGAAATGATAGAATCACTCCACCAGGACATTGAAAAGAGGTGTGTCCTCTTTTAAGGACATCATTCCTCCCCACCCTCCACTCTCAGTCATAACGAGACACAGTGGAGGAAACTTTCGCGCTCTGAACAGTGCTCATCACCTTGCGGGAGACCCACTGTATTCAGATTGTACCGCTTACGGGTCAGGTCCATAGGACGAGACACCCCGGGTGTGGGCGAAAACATCGTCCCCCCAGCCTCAGACAGAATGTCCCTGGGGGGGGGGCTGTCACGGCTGACCGCACAGCCACCGATAAATCCCCGCCTGCCAGTACATTACAGGTCAGTGTGGAACTATCAGGATCAATGCGTGGTGCTGTTCTCTCACTCTGGTCAGAGATGGGTTCTCAGAGCCAGGGGTGGGAACGTGCACGAGGGAACCAGAGGTCAAGCGTGCACAAGCACGCCCAACGGTGCGCTTTTAGATCGCGCATTGAAAGAACAGCTGACAATGAGCATAATCTTTTTGATGGGAACAGATCCCTCACGGCTCGCCCTCGTCTCCTGCCTGAGCTGGGGATTCGGGGCGGGCTGTGGCCTCTGCTGCCTCGGTATGTCAAACCGGGCAGGGTGAGAGGCATCTCGACAGATCCCCGCAGAGCTCAGCCTGGTAGGCAGTCAGCAGAAAGGAAATGTTGAGTGCCCTGGCGGACAACGCTGTGGCTTTATAGGCCCGATCAGCCAGCTTGGACTGCAATCGGTCTGCCTTCACCGGTAGCGTGGGGTCCCTGCTCGTTGTAGCCACCATCCTCGGGAGGAGGTGAGCTGCCACCAGCGGTTCCATCGGCGGAATGCGGAGCAGGCCGAGCCTCTCCATACCGTCACAGTCCAGGGAGGAGGCACCCTGGATTGGGGCCTTATCGCTGAAGGGACAGTCTCTCCAGGAGACCGACACCTCGTCCAGCAACTCCGGGAAGACTGGAGGAGCCTCTTTCTCCTTGCTGCTTGGGGTAGCTTCCCCTCGTAGCGGGACCTAGAGGTCTCCTTGGCCATTTCAGGCCATGGGATGTCTAGCCTGGACGCGGCACGTTGACACACGGCCTGCAGGTCCACGCTCAGACAGGGCGAAGCTGGTGTGCTATCGCCCGGGGGAGCAGCCATCGCTCCCAGCATTGCAGCTGGCGTGAAGATATCCTCTTCCTGCTCATCCGAGTCAGAGAGTAGGAACTCAAGTTCCGTCTACAATCGACGGTGTAGATTTATTTCCAGAGAGTATTAACTGGTGTGTTAATAGTCTTTTAATTCCCTTCTTCTCTGGTGTGAGAAGAAGAGAAAAAAGCGTCCTCGCTAACGTGGTGTCGGTAGCGAGGAGGGTAAGCTAGCCACCGGTGTGCTGCTAGCTTGTAAGCTAGCCACCGGGTGAGGTCGAATGTGGCACTAACTGGTATGTTAGTACCGACGATCTTCTCTTCGAAGAATATCTAAAGGTAGCTCGCGAGTGCCCGTCGACCGAATTTAGCTAAGATAGCACGGTTCCGTCTGTGGACAGTTAAGCTGCGCGGCTGCCGATAAAGAGATGAGCTCTGAAGCGAGAAGAGGTGTTTGAATGACGCATGCGTAGTGGCGCATGCTACTTATAGAGGGTGGATTCCCTGACGCTGACGTCGAGATCACCCGCCAATCAGAATTGGCGTAAATGATAAATAATTGATGCTTCTGTTTGCTCCGTGATGAGGCGCATCCCATAGTGAGACATCGAACGGAGTGTTATGAATGAGAACTACATGCGCAAAGCCCCCACCTTTTTGTGTTAACGTTGGTGTCTATGTGAAAACTCCCCTTCGATTCTATTGGCTCTAACGGTCAGAAAGAGATATCAATCACCAAAATCGACCAATGGGTTCCAGAGAAACGGTAAAAACGCTCATTTCCACCGAAATCACCCCAGAGGTGGTTTTTTTGTGTGCTAAACCTCTCTAAAAAGGTCAAATGTCACTTGTTTTGCATCAATCTTGATACAGGGTACTTATTATATGTTGTACTTTGGACTCCTAAAGCTTTTAGTCTACCTTACCATCATCCAAGGGTAGTTTTCACTATAAGTAAAAAATTATTTTTGGACGGACACTATAATTTACAGTTTTTTACCATGTTCAATCGGAATTTTCTTTAAAATAAAAAACATCTATATTGATTCTGACTTGTCTACATCCAACCCACAGGTTTATCATTACTTTGACAAAAAGATTATTAATGTTCCCCTTTTTGAAGTGTAGTTATGGTCATTTGTTCTGGAAATGTCATTTTCGAGCCTGAGACCTGAAAAACAGGCTTTGGGTCTTTATATTAGGTGTGTGATCTCAAAGCTAGAGTGGAGGACAGCTTGAAATTCACCTTCATATTTTTTTTTTTAAACATGCCATAATTCCCAAACCCTACACTCCTGAGACATAATTTGTCATAACAAATGTAGGAAAACATCTCGTAGCTTGAAAAATGAAAAAATATGAAGCGAAAATAATTAAACAAAATGCCTCTTGAGGGCATGAAGTGACAAAAACGTTCAACATGTCTCCATTAAAGCCAATTGTAAATTCAAGCTGATCTTTACTCACAGCATTAGCCGCACACCTTTAGTTAATCTGCCAAAAAGGCCACATTACTAACCCGAAAGTACACAAAAAGCACACTTCAGATGCTCAACTTGCTTCAAATGCTTCACGCGTTGAAATTTCACCGATATCTGTTACGGTTCTTCTACAAAACGTTCACATGTAAGAGGTTTATCTCTCATTCAGAACAATGCAAATGCTCTCCTCTCACTGATTACTGCACATCACCATGGAAACCTTTGATCTCTGGACACGTCGTTCGCTCAAATATAAACACCTGTGTCATGGAACACGATGATGTCATAACTCCAACTGACATGCTCAGAGCAGCAGACTTCAGATAATGGTTAATGGTCCAGCTTTCAACATGTCTATGTGCCATTAGTGAGTTTGCCTCAAAAGCTGTTGCCATGGCAAACACGCCGTAAAACTCGATGAAAATTGTCAAAAAGTGCTCAAACTTCACATGTGTGCGAACAGTCCAGCCGTGAAGACATCTATTTGACAGTTTTAAGATTTCTCACAACTTCAGTTAAAATGCTCAAAATGGCCCAAAACTTCACAGGTTTGGTAACGATGCAGCCATCAACACATCTAAGCGTATTATGGGGTGTCATCAAATGTCATTGCCATGGCGACAGATCATTCACCATCAAGTTAGTTAAAAAGTTTGCAGTTCAAATATTCTGCTGCCTTTTTACTTTATTTTCTTCTCTCATCACACATTCAAGCCCCCAGTGTTCATGTAACATTTCAATCTAAATTCTTCACTTTCTTCTTACAGATAACATTTCAGCATAGCAATTCAGCGTCAGCTTTTCAGCATAAAGCATTCCCACTAGCAATTTCTTCAGGAATTGCATTCTCTAGTTTGTTTTATTGCTGGGTTTGATGAGGACATTTGAGCTTCAGATGTTCATGTTTATAACAATGATTATAGATATTTAAAATGCTTTCTGGTACAGCCATACTAAACTGAAATACATGTTTGGTAAACAGACAGTTTTTTTTACATTTACTGCAAAAAAGTTGGTACACACTCTGTTATGCCTACCATTTTACTAAATATTACAAACATGAATAAATGTATTTACTGTGTGTGGGTTGTAGAATGAGCATATGACTGTATTTAGAGAATGTTTAGCACAAAAGCAAAACAGAATTCCTTTCTGAATTTCTTGAGAGAAAAAAGCGTATTGAAGCCAGAGGCCTGGTGTGTGAAAGCTGTGTGGCTTTCAAGTCATTTGTTCATGTTCTTTGAACAATAAATAGAAAATAATATACATTTTAAGAACAGCCGAGCAGGCATCAAACATTCTGTGAGCATGGTCCTTGTCATTATTCTTCTATGAATGTTGAATATATTTTCTACTTTTCTCCCTTTACAGAACAATTGTACGAAGCCACCCAGCATGTCTTTGAATAACTGCACATCAAAAAGCATGGTCTGAAACAAGTGAACATAAAACTCAAGATCATCAGAGTTATTTGATATCATGTGAGCAGTGAATAGCCTCAATTTAACATAACCTCTTACTTAGTCACATGAATATATCAAAGGAAAAGGTTAGTAACACGAGGCAATTCCTTTGATATCAAAACAGGGGAAATGATTAAATAGGACCTGAAAGCTCTCCCACATCCTGTCTGTTCTATAAGATTACACTTCATATATATGACACATCTTATCATATCCAGAGGGAGCCTGAGTTACCTGCAGGCTTCTGTAAAAGACAGCTGGACTTCATAGTTGAGTAATGGACAGCTAATGTGACATGTCAAACGACTGTATACATATCAGTTTCATTAGGAAATCTGCTAACCTTGGCTTTTCTTACCCTTATTAAATATATGTAATAACCGTAGATGAAGTGCCGCTGGCACATCCTCAGGCATTTCCTTGAGCAAATGCAAGCTCCATAAAATATACTTGAACCTGTGGATAGTTCTAAGAAAAAAGTATCTACCCCGTCAGTTATGTGTGGCTGCATTCATACGAAATGCATTCAAACTACGTATAATCTAGGCCTAGGGTACTAAACCATATTTTACAATAGTGGTAAAGGGGTGAAGGTTTTCCAGTTGTGTCCGTCTCTGTGGTCCCTCGAGAGGACAAGATCTCAAATGCGTTCTGAACAGTCCTTTTATTTCCCATGTAATGAGCCAATAGCCGGCGGGTAGCTGTTGTCTCCTGCTGTGTCTTGTTCTGTATTGATGGTTTCCTTTTGAAACACACCTCATCCACCCCCCGCGGCCCGCAGTGCCAGGTTGCCACTGTGCTTCATAGCCTGCCCTGATGCTAACTCTAATCTTTAGACACAGCAAGCAAAGAGGTAGATATCCCCTTTGAACGGAGAAAACAAGAGCAGGTTTTGTTCATAGAATATGACACATGTTTGAAAATGGGTTCCTGTTATGCTGATGTGGCTCTTCCTGAGGCGTTGAATTGACAACCCACAGCATGCGACCAACGATTAATCTCTCAACCACACTGACATTCGACCAGCAGTGTGGCGGAGGGGCTCCTTAGACATATCGCAGAGATGGAGTAGAAAAAGGCAGAGAACACTAACGTTGTGTCTCTCCAGCCACTATGTCACATTCATAAAAAACAAGGCAAATATTTTTCCCTTAGTGATACGCTGCATATGTTTATTGTAGCTTAGTTGTGTTCACAGCAGCAGGAATGTGAGGCAAAAACCCTTCTCATTATCGTGCACGGAAGATAGTGAGAGAGAAAAGAGAAAATGCCTGTTTCACAAAGCTGATCTTCCAATTATCTCTGTCTTACATATTCTTTACCCTACATATTTTACCAGTTGTGGGTTAGAGGCTTATCAGAACTCTGAATCCTGAAATATAAATAACACATTATTAAACAGTCCATTGAAAGTCGTTGTGTTAACTGACTTTGCTTGGAAACCTGAGGCACATGTACTGCTATGTTGAGTCTATTTTATTTGGTACCGTGGTGATCGATCGGTTAACAAACCTGAGCTGATCTGGCCATTAGTAATGAACACTACAAGTTTTTTTCCTTCTGGTGTTATATAGCGCTTGTGGTGAGAGTAATTAACAAAGGTGTATTAGTCTAATGAGTCCCCTCGCTGAACCTCGTGAGAGAAATTAAGGCTGCAGGTTCTGAGATATGCTCCAAGTTCATCATCTTGGAGGTGGTGGGAAAGCGTATTGATTATCTCCTGCTGTTTCTGTCAAGTCTGAGAAAGCCTCGATAAGGAAGTATGCAGCTCCAGCCCTCTTTAGCACAGGTTCAAAGAAACACAGGGGTTTTGTTGTGCTTTGAAGGTGCCAAACGGATATATTCCAAGGCCATATGGTTAATTTGTGTTTTAATTAACTTGAAATTACACACACATTGTCATAGGCAGAAACAGAGGAAGGATGAAAACGTACAATGTACCATTCAGTAGGGGTGGAAAAAATTGAAGATATTCAAACATTCAAAGAACAAACACATCAATGAAGGACTCAGATGCGTTCAGTTCATTAGGAAGATATGCGGTACACAAGCATTTAAACAACATCAGCTGTTTTTAAACAACCAGCACATTTAAATAAGCTGTTTGCCACTAATAACAAGAACAACATGGACGTTTTTAAAGTATGTTTTATTAGTCATAGGTTTTAACATTAACATTGTGTATTTACATCTTCTTTAGTACGACGTGTATTTTCTAAAACTAGAGAGGCTGTGGGTAATCACCAAGAGCAACTTATTTTTCCGTGAAAAACAAAGAAAACCACCATAATATGTCACCTAATTGTTCATTAATAATGTCATAAATCACTGTGACAATGACAGCTAGTCCCAATTACAATTGTCACGGTTGGCCTGGCCCTTTATCAAGCTTCATCGTCCCTAGAAACAATATTGTGTACAAATCACCTTGTTTACTTAATGCCAGAGCCATAGGTCATGTAAGAATATGCTGTTGATCCGAACACAGGTTTTTTTTAAATAATGATATATCTTTTGTTTTCTGATAAAGAAAAGTAAATATTCTTCACGTTTGCTACATTCAACAAAGTAGCTACGAAAAGCTACCCAACTTTATTATGAAAATCAAAAGCCTAAATAAAACATGAGAGTAGAGGAACCTGATTTAACCACCAAAAATTGTGAAATATCAAGGGCCTAGCACAATTATAGCAAGACTAACAATGAAGTGTCTAACCAAATTCAACAGTGGAAACCGACTAAATGTAGAATGGTTCAAGACTTTAAAAACATTTTTACATACTTTTGAACATTAAACCGAATAAACTGCTGGACTTCATACAATATTCATCTTTATGCAAAAATTCAAAGTGTTTTCAATCTTTTAGATATCAATCAGAAGGTTGTTGTTGTTGTTCTGTTGATTTAACCAGACCTCAAATACATCGTTTGCAGAATCAAAAAGGATAACTTCTGTTGCTACTTCTTAATGTGGGCACTGTTTTAAAGGATGTGAGCGTGGTTAAAACGCAGGTCGGTAGTTCCAGAAACTTGGGATTAACCCAATAAGGTCTTGTCCCTGCTGCAACTGCAACCCATTTTTTTTGAGTTTTTCCTCCTCTCCTGCGTGGCACATTTGTATTCAGATTGTGTTGTAGTGCCGGCAGTGACAGCTATTTAGCATTATATTTGAATGCCTTTTAAAAGGACCTCTTCAAAGGAGCAGAGGCATAGTAACAGGCAATAGAACAAATAGCAGATGGTGTTGAAACTCTATGTTCACATCGGGGGGTGATGCAAATTTTCTTCATTCATTAATGCTGAGGACAGTAATTTGATAATAACAGAATACATGTTCTTCATCGTGTCTTATTCGTGCACCCTGGGTTGCACAAGAAAATATGTATGTGTGTATATAGCATGATGGAGAGAGGTCGTTCATTATGGATACAGAGAAAGAAGGCCATTGTCTCCTGTGTACACTGAAGAGAGTAAAAGATGGACTGTGAATAACTATCAGATGGTACACACGTAAATCTATTTATTAGCAAGAATAATTGATGGGGCTTCAGTGCTTGACCAGCATCACAGAGTAATGATTATAGATGCCGATGTGCCTTACATAGTTAGTCATGCAGCAAATCCTCAAATGATTGTTAATCTCAGGTGTCAATTGTTAAATATTTCCCCCCTCATTTAGAGCCCTCTGTGGGGCTGTGGGTTTCAAATCGTGTAGCGCCTATATGTGTTTTAGGAAAACAGTTTCCATGCTAATGAGGCACAAGAACGAACTTCTGTCTGAATAGCAGTGGGAGCGATTTATTCCATGTCCGCATTGAGGTCACATTTAAGACACCTACTGCCTCACCCTGTGTCTCTGATATCTAATCAATAAATAATCTGCCACTGGATCTGCTCTGCCAATCCCCCATCTGTCACTCACTGATCTAGCTTTGTATTATCCTGTGAATTTATAGGCCAATGCCTGCATGCTAAACTCAACCGCAGTTGTGACATTTCCCCTTCAACTCATACTTGTTCCTTGATTTATTATAGTTTCCTAAAGGCTTTTTTTAAAGGTTTTGGCCGAAGAACGCACCCATATACACACTGTGAACCTTGCCTTTGTTTAGTAAGAAAAGTCTTATTGTTCTGCATCATCCACTTGTCTATTGACCTTATCTCTGTTCTTGCCAAATGGACAAAGCAACAGTACAGTCATGCATCCTGTCACCAAGTGTTACACATAATTGGATTGTTAGACTCACAGCACTGAGATCTAGCACAGAGATTTCATTTGATTTACTGTGTTCTTTCTTTCACTATCTCTCTCACATTGCTATCACATATTCTCCCTCTTTTTGAACACTGTCCTCTCTTATTGCCCTCACCCCCTCTGTCTAATCCCTCCCTTTCTCTCCCCCTGCTCTCCCTACCTGTGTCGCTAGGCAGAAGGAGCTACATACAGAGGCAGGATTCAGAGGTCATTTCACAAGTGTGGCTGCTAATTAACAGAAATGGGATGAATCATTTCAAAGGGAGATTGTGTGGACATGCAATTCAGCCATCCATTTCATCTTGCTGTGTTTTTTCCCCTCTTGCACAGTGTTGATTCCCTTTCAAAGTATACTCAAAAAACACTTGATCGTTTCTATTTCCATGGACACGGACAGCGCTCGTCGCTTGGATAAGCACGTTTCAAAGAGTGAACGCCACTTGGACAAATCCACCCAATTTTCTCATTCTAGAGATGACATTTAATTTCACGTGTACAACTCCTGCTCTATCAGTTTTCACAATTTATTAAACTTACTGACCTTAATGCGAGGTCACTGAGAATAAATATACTTCCCACATGTCGAATACTACTAAGAGCAAGTATGTATCTCTACGGAGTTTTTTGGAACTTGTCGGTTTAGTGAGAAAATACAAGACCAGGGGCCTCATGTATAACGCCGTGCGTAGGATTGACGTGGGAAGGTTGCTTACGTAGTAGAAATCCGAAAAATAGGTCCATAAATTTTCCGCCACTTTCCGATTCACCAAACATTGCGTACCGGCGAGGAAAGTACGTATGGCACTTCCTACGCCTGTTTCCATTAATAAATCACAACCGACTCGAAATGCGGTGCAGCTTTTGCGGGCTTCACGTAACGCCCATATTTGCCTATAAATAGTCAAAGAAACGCCCATTCATTCATTCATTTTGACTGACTGCATGAAGAAGATAGCAGGAAATGACGACAGAACAGCTAAAAAAAACCTCTTACACCGTGTCAGATTTTGGTTATTTTGGGGAGGTCGAGATAAATCATATTGTTTGGTGGATGCAGTTTGAACCAGAGTAGCAGCATGGAGGTCGGATCGTCACCAAAATAAATAAATAAGTGGTCCGAAAAAGTTAATGACAAAAAAAATCCACATAGCATAACCTTCCTCAGGCAGTGTGTTTGTACCGGGGACAGGAGACCCCCCTTGATGAGAAACTGTAAGAAATGATCGGGGAATCCCTCCGGAGTGGAGTCATGACGACTGGATCTGAATTATGTTTTTGTAGGCTATTTGGTGGTTTGTGTCCCAGCTGTCGATCAGCTGTGCGCAGCGTCTCCACTGCAGCCTGTGCATCTCAACCCCCCCCCCCCCTCCGCAGCAACTCTATATCCACCAGTTAAAGGAAATACAACTAATGTGTTGTGTTATATTAGCTGTACAATTTACCACATATGGTGCTCTTAGTTTCCATACCTCCTGTGTTTTACGAGCGACTTATCAAGTCTTGGCAAACGGCATAAAACACGATTACACGTGATATAAAACCATGCTCGTATCTACAACCTATAGAAATGCAACACGGCGTCAGTTTAGACGTAATTCTGTCCTCCTGCTTACCGCATCATTTATGAGAAAACATTTCATAACATTAACACAACATATTCGAGGTGGTTTTAAATAACATCCGTATTTATTTATTTCTCCAAGTTATGTGTTTGTGTGCACTGAGGAGTCTCAAACAGGCGTTTGTTTAATTATTTTAAGATTGGCTTTAATCAATTTGTGAAAATGAATTCTTATAGGCTATGATAAATGAGAGGTAACATTTTATTTATGGTATTATTTCCACATATTTGTCTCCATTCTTCCTTCTGCCAACGGTGTCGCAGTTTCTCGTCTCTCACGTTTTTGTGCTTAGTGCGTACGCATGGGTTAGAGTTTGCGTGGAGGACAGCACGGTTTCCCGTCAAGTTACTATTTTATAAATTGCAAACATTGCGTAGAAACTGGCGTACGCCATTTTTTGAGCGTATATCGCTTTATAAATGAGGCCCCTGTACTTTTATAAAGCACTTACCATTGTGTTGGACCATGATTTCCCTCCCCCACATTTCAAGAGAAAACAAAAATGTTACACGACTACTTTTATAAGAAAGCTTTTCTCATATGTTTAGATGAGCTCTTAACATTTGCTGTTACGACTTAGCCCATCAAGAGGGAAAAGCTGGCCATAATAGAGAGGGATGAGATTTGATATTGGGAATATTTGAATAACGCTGTACATATTCAGGTCTTTCCTTGAAATTATTTGTAGGCTTTGTTACGCACAACAATTGTCTGTTTTGGGAAGTAACAGAAATATTCGGACACAGTCCCCCTACCGATCTGACGTCAGAACAAAGCCTTATAACCATCCCAGAAGCAATCTGAGGGATTTTACTGGCAGCTTTAGGGTCATGGTTTACTGGAATTTATCCCAGCATGCACTAGGTATGAGACGGGACACATCATGGACAGGTCACACATACCCGTTAATGTCGACTGTTCACCTAACCTGTGTTTGGACTTTAGGAGGGAATCAGGGCAGGCATGAGTATAAACCAGCCAAAGATTTATGGAGTAATTACATTTCCCACAACGCTAGGATACCTCTTATAGGTCACAGCCATGATCACATGGGATGCAATTTTCCTCTGCTCAAGTACATGATGCAGGTTAAAGAGTGATTGCTCATGCACAATGCAATATTAGTGGATCAAAGTGAAGGATGAGAAAAAAGAAAGGCTCTATTCACTGAATAAGGAGGTGAAATAAATTCCTTCTACATTTGTCTACTATATAAATGTATCTTTTGGCTTCTGGAATGGATAGGCTGACATAACCTACAGCTAAAATGTTCAGCTGAACTTCTAATCAATAATTCAAGCATGCAAGCGCCCATCCTCATCACACGCCTTTCAATTCAGACTTCTTTGAATGACAGGCAGCGATAGTGTGTGCGTGTATGTGTGTGGGGGTGAATATGAAAATAGTTAAAGCAGAGGTGTCTCATTACAGGTGATAATATTGCAGCCTAGATGTATACCATAGCTCTGCCTCTGCCAAGGAATCGATGACATGGCTGCCGGTACGAATCAAGCTCACAGCTGTCAGGAAAGTGAAGTGCGAGCTGGGATAGATTGGAGACCGTTCGATGGATTGTTTTAAATAAAATCAAACAACAATGGGATGGAAGATAGATATTGGAAATGTTTATTTATGTTTATGTGTGAGCGAAAGAAAGTTAAGAAAAAGACAAGGAGGTCAAAGCTTTTATGAGTTTCTGTGAGATTATATAAAAGGAAATAAGCAAGGAGCATTTTGTTGTGGAATGAAAAGGGTTGGCAACACAAAATGTATTTTTTCAACTGAAATAGATTGCATTTCTTTGTCTGCTACAGCCACAGCATGTACTGCTCTGTATATCACTTGTCCTATATTCTCCGTTGAGAAATAAATCAGAAACCATAGATACATTTTATATTTTTCAGTTTCAGTATGGCACCAAAAAGGAATGTATTAATAGTTTCTTCAATTTTCTAGTCAGAAAATTAAGTCAGATAGATTTGTGATTTTCGCCCCTGATTTCTTCATTTCATCATGTCCTTGCACAATGATTCTATGAATGGATTTCATCAGCCGTACTACTACCCGTTAAGAACAAATCACAGAACATGAAAAAATACAGGGTTTACTGTAAATGTGTGAGGAATTAACACTTATGGTACAGCCCACTTGAAATTACATACTCTAAAACCTTTTTCTTCTCACAATTTAAAAGGGTTTGAGGTCACTATTAATGGCATAAATAATTAAAAAAAGGTTGCTATTACAAGGAATCTCTCTCTTGCTTGCCTCCATCAACGCCACATTTCGTCAGTTCAATCATCAAGGTAATTCAGAAAAAACTGTGAAGGATGAACACGATGTGTGGGTAGTCTGGTATATAATCACAATGCTGATATATCTAGCTGCGCTTGAAAGGCAGTGAATGAGGAAGATGAGACATTGTCAAATGAAAAGGATGAATTTATATTTGGCAGTACAGTGTAATGTAGTATAATTTTAAAAGCAGTGTTATCTAAGCTTAATACATGTGGGCTCAAGGAAATAAATCCACTGTTACGTGTATCAAACAGTGTGGCTTGTTCATTAAATGTACTCTTTACAATGTATTGACTTTATGTTCGGCTTGTGCATGTATCTGAGTGGGTGTACAGTATTATGATACTGGGTGCAAAAGAATACATGAAGTCAAACAGTAACAGTATTAGTTATAACAACTTTAAAGTACATCACTGCTGCTGTTCCAGCTTCCAGTTCACTCTGATTCTCTGAGATGATGGATAGCAAGTGTTCTGCTGCGTCTCCCAGGGTGAATCAGATTGAAAACACACACTGGAATAAAACAGAGGGATTCACTGGTTTGTGACTGCCAAATAATGTGGCAAGTGTCTCTGTTTACCTGTGTAACAGAGGAGGGTGCTCCACAAGGCAGATGCTTATGAAAAGCTGCTAAATCATCAGATATTACAAATGTAAATATAATGGGAAAACAATGGGGACCAAGATGGGAAGCAGGTGGAGTCAATTAGAAGAACATATATCCTTGTTCTTCTCATTAAAAAAAAAAAAGAATAGATAAACAAAACAACATATAAAACAGTACATGAATAAAATACCTTACTTTCTTTGTTTCTTTGTTTCTTTATTCAATATACTGATCCATTGACAGTGAAATGTTATTCATCCAATTACTGCATTTCAACCGCAGGCTAAATAGTGAGTACAAAAATTCAGCATACTGCTTATCTTACGTAACGAAGAAAATGCTGCCGGGAGCCGTCGTGCAGCTGTGTGCCAGCAGAGTTTTAGGTTTAGAGTTGTGCAAAGCGGTTATCGGGTGATTAAGAGTGAAAGCCACAGAGGGAAGGTAGTCATGGGAGCAAGGTTTGCGAAAGTCATTTTGGCAGGTAGTGAACTTTTTGTGCTGAGTAAGGCCAAAAAGTTTTGAACGAGAAAACGACAAGCATGACATGCATCATAATGCTGTACAATTCTATGGGACAAAGACAATCCTGTGGTCTAGCAAAGACTGAGGAGCAGCGTATTATAATGAATGATACAAGCAGAGGGTTTAAGTGAAAAACACTCTCCCTCCCAGTTAATGCAGGTAACTGTTGATACTTCCTTCAAAGGTCCCATATCATGCTTTTCCGGTTATTACCCGTCCCCTTGTGTGTTATGTAGCTTTTGATGCATGTAAACGGTCTGCAAAGTCACAAACCCTCAAAGTACACCCTGTAGCGAGTAAAACTCTAACACAGAAAATACCTGCTGCCCCAGAACGCCTTGTTGGAGATTTTTCATTTTCCATTTCTACCTGAGTATAGTGACTTAACGATACCCAGGTCCAAATGGACCAATCCGTGGAGCTCCTCACACACACACACACTCACTCAGCCTTATCTTTTCTCAGTTCCATGGATCTCCACTCACAGTTCGCCACACATTCACGTCAGAGTTTCCGCTAGGATTTTTTCTTGCTGGTCAAGTGTCCGGAAATTATTTATTTTACCGGACAAATTTGAAACTTACCGGTCATGTTTCAATAATAATAATAAGAATTGTGCACTACACAGAGTTTCCGTTAGCATGTAATTACCGGACTATGACCGGATATGCTGATGTTTAAAACTCAGTTCATGGGAGTCATTTTTATATTGCTTCAGTTTATAATCGTAAAAGATCGAAATTTTCATTTTTCAAAAAATGATGCGCTTCCACAAACAACAAACAACATACTTATACTTATTACATTCAAACAAACTTATATTAGATAAAGTACATTATTCAAAAGTTTACATTAACTTTGAATAATAACACGGGAGAAACCGATCCTCTCTTTTTCCTCTCTCCCTGACAGCCGGTCAGTATCTCATCCAGCTCGCTAAATAGTGGGCGCGGCTTCAGGTGATCATGCAGAGCAGCGTGTTTCCATCAGACTCAGCAGCTGATCTGATCTCTCTCTCGCGTCTGGTTATACTTCACTCGCGTTTATGTCCATATCGATCAGATCCAGCTCTCCTGATCGGCCTTTATAGAGAGCACCGATCAAACTATTAAGAGTGAATATTGGCCGATAATGACCGGCGGCCGATCGATCGGATCATCCCTAATTATTACCGGACATTTTGACTGGCAGGTTTTGAATTTACCGGTTTTTTATAAATGTTACCATCTAAAAAACGGTAATTACCGGCTAACGGAAACCCTGACTCACGTGTGTGTGCTCAGGCTGAGTTCCGCTGTGTCTCGCTGTCTCACAGACCCCACTCGCAGATTTTTTTTAGCTTGTGTAACCATTAGCCAATAACCAACCAAGGTAACACCCGCCCACCTTATCACCTGAATCTCCTCCTAGAGCACCATAGAGTGGCGAAGTCACGCCCATCTATTTCCGCCCCATGGGACCTTATTTCTGAAAAATTTGCATTGAAGTCAATGGAGAGAGAAAGATTATCTTTCGATCCCGTTTGAATTGTGCCACGAATTACACATATGATGTTTGTCAATATTAAATAATAATTTCCATGTCAAAAAAGTCACATTTTGTCGCAAAACTGTTGAAATATAAGACTATGAAAAATATGCAACTAGAAAGACTACAAATCCCAGAATCCCAGTCCCGCATGCTGGCTCTTACGAACCGACTAACTGCCCTTTTGTGTATGTACAGCTCTCAACATGCCCAGACTTGTAGTGATTTTCACCTCTTTTAATACTTTTCGCCTCATTATGAAAGAAAGAAGTGAAATGTGACGGCCGTCTTGGTGTGTGGTGCGAGACGGGAGATGTAGTTCATTGAGCGGTTCACACAAAAAAAAGTGTTACTTCACAGGTTTACGACACATTATTTTTTTTTTTACTTGTAAAATTATGTGTAATTCGTGGCACAATTCAAACGGGATCGAAAGATAATCTTTCTCTCTCCATTGACTTCGATGCATACTTTTTTCGAAATAAGGTCCCATGGAGGTCCACCGGAAGGGGAGGGACTTCGCCACTCTATTGTGTTCTTTTTAACCAGATATCTCTCAGAGGGGCATTGGGAATGGCTCCTTATTTTCATCTAAAGTAAAAGACACAGAATCAGCAACAGGGCTGAAACAGAGGGGATTATGGGATGCGACAATGCACGATCTGTTTGGTATTTGGAGCCAAACACTTCAGACATGTTTTGTATATATCTGAGACCTATAATATATTGATGAAAAACAGTGTAATAGGGGACCTTTTAAAGGAAGTGACATTATGGCTTATGCTATTCCACATTACAAGGCAAAAACAGATCACCATGCAAAAAAAAGTACAGTTACAGATTCTGTCAATCTCCACCAACATATGCTCACTGTTTCTAGCAAGGTCAAGCTCTTGGGATCCTACATGTCCCAAAGTGTAAATGAGATAATATCCCTCTGATCTCTCAATTCCCGCTTAACATTCCTCACCATCATTTATAATGTGGGTTTCCTTTGAAAAAGTAAAAAAAAAAAAATAGACATGAGAAGTTTTATCATATCATACATTGCACACAACCCTTGCCAATTTAATTTGTTTTTCAATTCTGCCACAAGGATACTGCTCACGACATTGAAAAAACACTAAAAAACATGATGCGCTTTATCATAAAACAGTTTCACTGCAAACAGTTTCAGCTGGACATCTTAAGTGTTATTGTGTCCAATACTCAGCTGGTTACACAATTCCACCAAGGGAATATTGACATCAAACAGCATAATAAAGAGATGTAGCTACATGACAATAACCTTTGCATTTAGACACTATTTGTTATTGTTTTCAAGGTTCATCAATTAGAGTGAGTTGCAACAGTTCTTCAGTCAAATGCTGATCCTCGGCTCAGAGGGTAGGAAGCACAGCACAAACATGCAATCTGGTAATAGAAACTAAAGTCTTTGATATTGGTCCCCATGGGCAGAATCCACTTGAATTCTGTGATGGGGCTGTGTGAATCCTCAAAGAAGGTTCTTACTGCAGGGTCAGAGCTACACTGGGAACAACACATGCTGAATACATTTGAAAAACACTGTGCTTTAATATTCAGATCATCCGGCTCTCTGTTGGGAAAAGCCTTAATTTTATCATCCAAGACAGTACATCTATAAAAATGCATGTTGACTTTTAACACCGACTAAAAGCAAACAAGGATGTTGCATACCAAGAACTCCAATCTCACTTAATGACTGTATGTAGCTACATCTATCATTCCAATGAGACACATGTAGACATTTCATTAATATAAAAATGAAATTGGATATAGAAGCAAAGAGATATACAATGTATTCTTGTCTTTAAAACAAATGTGTCAATTTGTACAATATCCAGTGCAGAAACCAGTCAACCATTTCTAGCGCTGCATCTTTTAAAGATGTCTACGGTTAAGAAAATAATAAGCTGCTGTCAATTATGTGTTTCAAATCAATCAGAATTATGCTGCAGGAAAATATATTGGTATATTTTAAATGACCTGAGCAATCAATGCATGAACAAGATATAACATGGACCCAACCTTTAAAGGTGAGGTGTCATGCTATTCCGGTTATTACCCGTCCCCTTGTGTGTTATGAAGGTTTGTCTGCATGTAAACGGTGTGCAGAGTCAAAACCCTCAAAGTACACCCTGTAGTGAGTACAACTCTAAAACAGCAAATCCCTCCCCTCAACGGCTTGTTGGAGATACATCATGTCCATTTTTTACTTCCTGGGTGCTCCTACGACACAGCACCCAGTAGCCACGCCCAGAGCTACGCACAAATCTACGCCCAGAAGTACGCCCTAAGCTGCGCACAGAGCTACGCCCAAAGTTACGCCCAAACCTATGGCCGCACCCTCTGCCAGCCTATATACTGTTGGAATCTCAGGTTCAGTTCAAAACTGTATCCAGTCATGCCAACGAGGGTCTGTTTCCTGTCTTGTGAGGGGAAATGTTCAATGCATGCCTTACCGAGGGCAGGACGAAGTCAGTGGTTGACATTCCTTTTTAACACTGTTCCTTCAGATGTTGGAGCCGGTATTTTACTGTGTGTGCGGCATTTTCACGGCTTCACAAAACATGGAGGATTCATACCGGATATATACAGCGTAGGACACTGAAGGACGATGCTGTTCCTACTTTGTTTGGACCAGCGGGAGATTCGGGTACCCAACCTGTAAGTATTCATTGTTGTTTGTGTATTCATGATGTTTAAAACAAGCAAGCTATATCTACCACAACTGTGAAAATGGGTAAACGTTTTTTGGGGTGCTGAGCCATTGACACAGTGCTAACTGGGCTAACTCAGTTGCTAACGTTTACATATATAAACTACAATGTCAGCAGATGGCTTTACATGTTTGTCATGGCAGGATAATGTCTGCATTCACACACGGAATACTCATACAGTATACTCCGGGTGATTTCCCTTACAGCCAGTACATTATTGTAGTTTTCCTCCGAGCTGCGACGCAGCTCTGTGCATGCTAACGAGGCTAGCTATACATGCTCGGCGAAAACATTGTTTTCATGCCAGCTACAACGAATGACCGAACGTAGCAGACTACTGTATAAGATTGCAATTGTAAACACGTTATTGCTAGCCTAATATGAACCACTAGCTTTTGTTCATAGTGGTTTTATTACACTACATTAGTTGCCTTTTCTCAGAGCTAAACCAGAAAGCTAGGTTAGCATATTAGCTGGCAAGCTAACGGTGTTGAGATACACACTGCTACCACAAGTCCACAACTACTACTAACGAATCTAAAACAACTGCGTTTCTATTATATAATATTTTGTGATTTGCATTTGATTTCATCCAGCCAGATCAGGAATCTCCTGGCGTATCTGGCGGACAATACATGATCCAGCCGGGGTGACCACTCTGATGCCTCAGCCGGCTGTAGCTTGCAAGACGGCGGGGAGCAATGGATGATATACCGTGTATATATGTATATTTATGTTCATTTTGTACATTTCTAAAATAAAGTTTGATAGAAAATACTTGGTAGCCTTTCTTCCCTGAAGTATTTGCTCCTATAACATATCATTCATATATAGCAAACCATGATTTGATTTTTCATCAAACAAAGTAGTAGTTTATTACGGGTAAAAATAACGTACTCTTCTTCCGTTCTACGCCTCAAATGTCTATACTCGAATCTGTACATGTTATGGAGGTCCTGCGGGGTGTGTAAGGTGTATATATTGGCATATATCATGGTGTGTGCTACCGTTGGTGTTTTCAGCTAGCTAGCAGCTAACTGAAGCCACTTTTCGGAGCGGAGCCTCTCTGGTGGTTGACTAATCAGAACAGAGGGGCCGAGCTGACCAATCGGAGCACACTGGGCTCACAGGGAGGGGGGGGGGGCAGCTGCAGTGAGCCGTTTAGTGGAGAAAGTGAATACACACACTTTACAGAGATGCTGTCTGCGAAACCAATGTGAGTTTGGAAAATTGCACAGTATTTTTCTATTTTAGTATACCTCAACAATGGAATTATGATCAGTGGAAATGGCCATGACACCTCACCTTTAATTATATTACTTTCCATCACATCTTATGATTTAATCATTGCACAAAATTAATTTTCCCACCGAAGCAAGAATGTTGTAACCCTAAGGTTATATGGCCTCGGTCCCCCTATCTAATCACCAGATAAAACACCAGTTGTTTTAATTATTGATAATTAACCTTATGGAATGTGATTCCTCCACCCACCCTGTCCTTTTCTCGCTGTGTCGTTGTCATTATTATACAGTATCTCTATATCAAGTATTAAAACCTCCTCATTTATCCTGTAGTTTTAAATACAGTTATTATTATTTGTACTCCTTTTGTAACAGAGTAAACCAGATGACCCCAGACATTTATAAAGAGCACTTAACGTAATCATCAAATACACGTTCTGGACATGATCTACGGTCCATCCAGGCTGCATAATGTGTTCCATCTTCCCTTGGTGATGGCTCTGCTTCTGCATACCGTCCAGTAATGTCAGCTCATATCAGTCATACCATGCCCTTCCTCTCATAATCCCAGTCTAATTTCCATTGTCTGACCCAACCGCCCTCCACTTGAAAGCCTGATCATGGAAGATGTTGCTCTCTCCTTCCCGGGATCTCATTAGAATCCCCTTCAGCCACTCTATCAAAAAACCATCTCCAGTGACAAGTCTGTGTCACCCGCACACCAGCGAATACTGACAGAATTTGTTATATACATACCAGTGTATGCATTCAGCTTCGTTTTACAGTCTATACATAGGCTCACAGAGAGTACACGCAAAACAAACAGTAGTGGATTCCCTCTACTGCAAACACAAGCTTCCCTACACCAAGAGTTTACATGCATACACACACATTATGTTCTGGCTCTCACCACTGTCTCTCGCGACATGCATAATATCATGCATACCCAATTTATGAGCAAAGTGATCATGCCTCCAGGCCTCATCAGCTGGCTTAGTGCCTCTTCATACACCTTCAGCGCTGTGGCCGGCAAAGGTTTGCGATTGACTCGACAGCTCTATTAAAAGGAAGAAGCTGATTGCATTCTGTTCATCCCATAGCATGCATGACTAACCAGGCTCAGCAGTAAGTGGGAGGGGCCCACTTGAGCCCGGTTTCATTGGGTTTATGTCAGTTTCAATACAAAGCTTTCATGTAAGAATGGCTTTACCTTTCACTGCTGTCCTATGAGCTAAGGCAGGGATGGGCAACTTGGATGGTGGTGGGGGCCACATAATTGATGTACTGGCCACCAGGGGGCCGCAGATTCACTTGGAACACACACACACAAAAATTCCATGTGTTGTATGTACTGTAATTATTAACAAATATACTAAGTCTGACATCTTCATTGACATTTTACAATCTTTCAGGGAACATCCTCTAATAAGCTCACTAAACAAATATCAGTTCACAGAAATGTTATTTAATTTTTACAAGTGGCATGTTTGTATTGAACAGGTTATTAAACAGTGGAATACAACAATTTTAAACTATTGGAAAGCACGGAACATGTGTGTGTATTGAGATTAACCATTAAGATGACATAAACATGAAGTTATGAACACTAACCCAGACATTAGTTGTCTAACTTGAACCTAAGACACTTGTAGCCTGTCTCTGCATTCCCTTTATTCCACAATAAGGGGAATGTCTACACAGACACCTGTCAACCCGCACTCTGCTGTTCCTCAGCGCCACTCCCCCTCCCTCCCGCTGAAATTATGAATGAAAAGCATAGTAATCATAGATAACACGGCAGAGTCTGTGACAGTTTGTTTTCATCTGATTTCAAATAAACAAAGTCTTGGTTTTTAGAATATTAAACTTGTTTCGCCAAATTCAGATGATAAATACAACTTTTAAGCTTGTAAAGGCATAATTACAAGCGGCAACTTAACGTCACAGCAGGCATAACAACAGCCGGTGTTTCTTGTGAGGGTTTCCCCGGGAAACAAACACAATACACACAAACGTGTTACAAATTATTTCGCGGTATTTGAAATCATGTACGCAGCTCGCGACGTAACTAGGAGTCTAGTGGACGGTATCAGTACTACAAGTAAAACAATTTAAAATAAAAACAATTATTAATTACGTTGTTTATAAATTAATCTGAGGGCCGCAAAAAGAGGAGGTGGGGGCCGCCATTTGCCCATCCCTGAGTGTGACGAAGGTAACTTCGTCACTGGGGACTGACGGCTTCGGGCCTTGTATATTGCACATGTCTTTTATTTTGAAAAGTGTTCCCCCTCCCGTTTTTTTCTGTTGCTCCTGATTATGTTCACCTGGTGCCCCCCCCCCCACCTGTGTCTAATTGTTGATTAGTGTGTGTATTTAGGCTCTGTTTTCCCTGTCAGTATGCTGGTAGTGTGTGAGAGATCCTTGTGGCTGGTGACTGTGCTCACAAAAACAGCAAGATTGAGGCTGTGTCCTGGGATCGAGTTTAATAAATGCCCACACCGGGTTATATTTTTGGACGTTCTGCCTCTGCCTCCTTGCTTGGTCTGGGCCGCTCAACGGTCTTTTTCACACTGAGCTAAGGTTATTAAGGGGATTCACTATGTTTACATGCACATAATGTAACTACATAGGACGAATACAATGCAGAGGGTCAGTATTCACATGTTCCTTTGTCCTTTCTCACCGAGGTTTTGTAACCAAGGCAGCAATATCCTGAGTTCAGCTTATTAGAGGGCCATAAGAATTCTGAGGGAAAAAGGTCCTTATAAAAACATCATATGATTTTACTGTTTGGTTAATCTCTCCTTCGTATAGCTGATGTCAAGGCATAGCTAAGCAAATGTCCAGTATTTTGTAGTGCTGTAATTTAAAAAAAAAGAAACGAGGGAGGTGTTTTTATTGTGTTATTTATCTACTTGGTGAAAAAAGTTTGGAAACCCCGATCTAGCCCAAAACGCAAAAGCAAAAATGTCAGGCATGAATTAATGTGTTTGCGTTTGACCTAGCAAATGGTATCATGCTGGTCATTCAGCTCACTATCTACACGTATTAGCTATTGTAGAGTTATTTCTAACCCCAAGAGCAAATTAACAGCTAACATTACGTTGTTTGTTGGGTTACAGGTTTCAGTTAGATAAAGCAGTTAGCCAGTCCACGAGGCTAATAAATGACGGTTTAAGAAACCTGTCCTGATTCTTTTCCAGCAACCCCAGGCCATTTTGTTATGTAATATAATGTTTCCATACACTGATAGACCTTATGCTCTACAATATTGCATACATATATTCTCTGCTGCTTATCAAAGTTTTTTTTTTCTATAGTAGGCTAAGCATCATCATATGTTGGAACAAACTGCAATCATACTACACACAATTGTTTCTATATTTCCTTGCCTTTAATTTCAGCCTGAGACGGTGTTTTGCAAACCAACTCACCGATGGATTTCTTAGCTATACTGTAGCTGTAACTGATAAACATCTGCCAGTTAAAGTTGTCATTTCCTAACGAGAGGCCTGCTTTAAGAGTGAGAATACCCCTGTTATCATTGTAATCTGCATTGTGTCTCCACAAGAGAACAGAGAACGGAAAGCTTCACAGTTGTAGAAACGGTAATTTAGGGTTATGGATCTTATTAAACAGTCAATTATTCTTATTTAATTTCCTGCACATGGAGAGTTTATAATTGTCAAGAAGCTTATTTCAGTTTGTATTATTAGCGGGAATATTGCTATAAATCAACGACAAGGTGAAGGTGACTTATTGCTATTCAGAAAAAACATCAACTTCACATTTATTTTTTCTTAATTACAGGTTAGCGTTGTTGCTTTTTATTAACACCAATGGAGCGGGTTATATGTGTGAGATCTATTTAGCCATGAAACGGAAATTCCAGCAATTTTTGCAGAAAAAATTCATGATTCTATACATTTATTTGATTTTACACTATATATTTTATTCTGTATATCTTTTGGAACAGGGCATACCCTTCAAGAAACATTTGAGGTTTGTGAATGTATGCGTGTGAGAATAAGAGTCAGATCATTAATTACAGCTGCTGTGAAAATATGAGGTGAAAGTGAATAGGAATATTTCATACATTTTACTTTAATTATTATATAGCTGCTGCAATAACAAGCAACAGCACCCATTACAATATTGCTGTTAGAAACACAATTCATTTTATTTTGGAACAAGGACAGCCTTTGTTAAATCATCTGGATCTAAATAATTGAACTCCACTTTATCCACACCTACTCACTCCTGCTTGTGGGGATGATTACATGCTTAAGACTATGGATTTTATGTAAGAGTGGCTCTATAGTTCATAGTTGCTAATATGTTTATAGTCGCAACTTATTTCAAATAATTTCTGTTGTTACTTTTAGTCCGGTTCTGAATGTAATCTGTATAAATCTATGTATAAATGGACTATGCACAATGAACATGACTACAGTGAAGACTTCTGATTTTGAAGTCTTTGTCATGCTGTTTTTTGAAAAAAAAATATATTATATAATATTTTCACTTAAAACGGACATAGCTTGTTAAATAGGCTCCTATCCCTTACACTGGTTATGGGAAAGACATTCTTGTTTAAAGGGGACCTATCATGTAAAATGCACTTTGTGATGTCTTTTATGCATAAATATGTGTCCCCGGTGCGTCGGGGAACTAACGCAGCGTCAGACAATAAAACCCTCTCTCTTTTCCTCCGTACCCACATATTTTAAAAACAGGGGTAAAACGAGCGGATACAGATTTGCTGCCGATCTGACGTCAAATCGGCAGCGGACCCACAGAAAATTGCTATCAGAAACAATGCCTGACGTGTTTTGGACGTAATCTCGTCTTTGTTTACATTAGCAAGCCTCGCTAACACTCAGAGCTAACCTGTACTGTAGAGCACATGTGTTTAAACCCGCAAGAGAAAAAGCATTTGAGCTCCATACTGTTTCAGAAATAATCTTTGATGTGGTTTAGAACAGGATGGCGTTTTATCACAGCAGAATTTAATTTTATCTCCGGTAGAATTCTGATCAGGCATCAGCTCCGCCTCCTCTTTTTTTTTTTTTTTAAAGCTAAGGACCCAAAATCCGCATTTCTCTGACAGGGCTGCAAAAGAGGGGTATGAGCAGTATGAGGCATGGCTACAATGGGTGAATTGTTTGGTATTTTAAGCAAAAAACTTCACAGACATGTTTTGTATAGATATGGCCCTACAATATATTTTTCCAATATAGCATAATAGGTCCACTTTAAATATTTAATAGATCAGGTTATTGCAGAAGGAGAAAATATATCTCTGAGCAGTAATGGGGCGAAGCCTGCGAGCTAGTTCAGGCAGTCAACTCGAGGACTTATGCTGCATTCATACATAACGCCCCTTGCCACTCTACAACCAACCAAACAGAGTCTCCTTAATATGCCGCTCTATTTAACCTGCCAGATCTCTCTCCATGCATTGCTTGCTGCTGCGATTGCTGCAGCTACTTCCACGTCGCTGCTGCTTGCCTGCCCCACCACCACCCCAGCTTCCACCCCAGCTTCCACCTGTAGGCTCGGGGGTTAGTTATTTAATCATCACTCATCGTGCATGTATATCTATGGAGTGATGATGCCCGAGCCTAATCGCCAAACTCAACTATATGCTGCTCTAATAAACATGTTAAAGAAACTCGTGAGTTGTCTGACTGAACTAACATATATTTATCGGTCAGCATCCTGTTTGGAACATTTTAAAATACATAACGCGATACAACAATAAACCATGAATATGTTTAATGTTTACAGATTATTACCATACTGGGAAAAACTATTGCTGAATCTCAAAATAAAACAAACTTTTATTTACAAAGTAACCAAGTGTAAAAGCTTCCATCAGTAAACTATAAGGAACACTGTACACAAGGGGAAACATTAACATAACTTTAAAATGGTTCCAAACAGCCCAGTTCCCCACTGGTATACTTGAAGCAAATTGGTTCAGAGGGCTATTTATTCTAATATGGGCGCTGAATGCACAGTGTCAACATCAGGATTACGCTCAAACAAGACAGATGGAAATCTCCCTCATATTCCCAAATGCAAAGGGCTCAGAGTTAGCTCTGCCACTTTATGACATCTACATTTAATTATAATGTCTTTGATCTTGCCTGTGGAATGGAGCTGTTAATTTACCATCCACAAATGTTGTCAGAGTCTATCAGAGTGACATTCCCCTTCTAAAACCAGAAAGAAACAATTTATACTTCTATCTTTGATAAAGTTGTGCTTACATAAGTGTCTCCGACCTTCTCATTTTTCCCATAACATGACATTTAGTTTGGATGCTCAAATGATTTCTATTACAAAAAGCATTCCAAGTGAATACAGTATCTTTGTACGCAGTCCATAACATTTCAAAAAGCTAAGCAGCGTTAGATTTTCTTTCTCCAAGGTCATAAATACTTACTGTTAAAAAAAATGCATCAACAACAATGTAACTGTGTGTGAGTGTGGATAAACTTGATGAAATCCGCTTTAATCATCACACAGGACATGTGCGCGAACATGACGCCGATGACGATGGCCTAATCTTTTATTCTCAAGGAAAATGTACGCTAGAGGGGGTAGGACCAGAACATATTTTGTAGGCTTCTTCTTGCCCCTGTTGAACATGACAGAGACTATTTGAGAATAGTTTATTGAGAAGAATTTTTTTTTTTGTACCTTGAAAGTTTTTTTTTCTCTCTGTTATAATTATTATTATGAGAACAAAATATATATTATTACTATTGTTGTATGTTTTGTTTCTGACATGTTCAATACATTGATAAAAAAAAAAAAATGTAGTCTCTCCATTTGACCTGTCCTAGTATTGCAACAGTGGGCAGCTATTAAACAGCACACGTGGAAGTTGTGCCTTGCTTAAGGGCTCCTCTGCAGGAGGCAGACTATTTAAGGTATCAGGTGACACTTTCATTCGGTTCATCTGGGACTTGTTTGCATGTGTTGGCGGTGGATAGCAATGTAGACAAACAGTCACAAAACAAGGCATTATTTTTAATAGTTATATCTTTTTTAAAGTAGAAAACCGTCTGACTCGATCACATGTATTCCTCTTTAATTATATTAACGGCACTACAATTTAATTGAACTGCAAATCGTTGTTTTATGAGCCATTGTGATGACAAATACAAATCACACACTATCATGCATGGAAAATACTGCAACGTCTCCATGTTCAGAAAAGAGAATTATGCTTAAAAGAGAGATATCATATCCTCTTGGCAGCATATTTGAACTGCTGTATTTATATTTGAAACTCTGCACGACTGGTTCACCATTTTCCTCTGAGAAAAGTTCCCCACAGGATTCTCTATCAGTGCGTTATGAAAGCCCTATGTTTGAAGGGGACGACATGTTTGTAATTTTTCCTCATCCTGTATCAAAGAATATCACAGATGCAACAAGCGATTGTGGCCAGTCTTTTTATCGATTTAACAAAAACAATCAAATACCATTTAATGAAATCATTCATTCATTTCAATACAGACACGTACAATTTCCAAGACTTAACTTAATTGGATCCTCAAATCGCTTAAAGGCCAATAATATCACAATTTACATCCTATAGTATGAAACAGAGCAAATTTAACAATTTTCTAGATGCATAAACAGGAAAGAAGTAAAAGTTTGAGGTTTTTACTAAACCAATGAATGAATATGAATGAAAATTATCATTAGTTATTTAACAGTTGTGAATTATTTGTATCCACATTTTAACAATGTTTGGATAAAATTAGGTGTGATCCATTATTTTCGATAATAATAAAATATAGACTTTAGTTTTTGGTGCCTTTTTGACTTGCTCTGACTTTGCCCAGACAATAACACCATTTATAATTCCCACCTTTTGGAGGCAATTACACGGCTGCCCTAATCTCATCAGTTAGGGAGACAGTCAGAGAGACAGCTGTTGGACTGTTTCATTCTTATCTCCTGCGCTCGCTCCCTTTTCCTCTCTGTCTTTCTCTCCTCCCTTCTCCTCCATCTTCCTCAGGCTGGGCGGCTGGCACGCTCGTGACAGCAAGTCCTTGGCTCCGTCTCACACTGGCTCTCCCTTTCATAGCACAGAGCGCATGCTGACAATTATTAGAGCTGTGTCTGCAGCTCTGCACTCACTCCTTGTTTTGACATTACTTGTCCTTCCTCCATTCCTTCTTGTTTACAGTAAGAGCAGTTGGTCAATTTAAGTAATCTGCTCTGTGACCGAAATTGGACAAGAAGCAAACAAGTGAGTTAGATTTAAATCTGCATCCCAAGTGGGCACTCTATTAAAATCAATACTGGCTCATCTCCATATCTGAATCTCTGGCTGCTGAGGTAAAGCATTTGTCCTATCTCAGTTCTCTGAACTACATGACGAAGCATACTGTATGTTTACCAAATGCTTGTGTGACCTGCACATTACAAATATTTTCTAACACAAAAATAGCTTCCAATAGAATCAGTTTTTGCCATCACCTTTGTGTACTGAACTAAATTATTTCTGACCCTATTTTATCTGTCTGACTGATGGATCCTTGGCCGTGAACAGTCCAGCCTATGAGAGGTGTGTCTGACATTTTTATTTTGGATGACAGATGCAATCTGTCCCTGTATCAGCTGACAGGTCAATCTATATATCATTACTCTTTTTAAACATTGTCATCATGGCTAAGATTTACAAGGCATCCTAATACATTTGGTCTCTGTGATATCATGTATAGCTACTTTATTAAACCCCCCCTTGAATACAGTGTAGCAGCAAGTATCTAATGGTACAACTTTAAAAGATATGTAATTATTTTTCACACCCTTATATGTTTACGCTTCATTTTCATCTCATCCATACTCTCCGAATCATTCTCCCCCGCTCTCTCTCTCTCTCTCTCTCTTTGCTATTATTCGCTTATATTCCAGGGCAGAGCTAAAGCAGGCTTTGCTAGTGTGATTTACTTTCTATTAGGGGATTAAAAATCAATTATGCAGGAAGCCATGCGTAGGCGTGATTATAGCTGCGCATGACGGCGCCATTCATCACAGGACCACTCATCTCTACAGCCGTTAGTTACACAACACACACCAGGACAGCCATCTTTTACCATGAACTCTGCCCTCATCTTTTACACATTGTGTTGATGGAGTGGCTCCACCGCAATACGTTTACAGATTTAAAAAAAAAATCCTTTATTGGGAATAGTGAAAAAGGTGAGAATATAAAGTGCTCCAAAATGCATGTTTTATCTACGATACCAACTATTGGAATTACAATTCGGATTGAAGAGATTTTAACATTCACTCCAGTTGAATGTAGGTAATTATAACAATTACTGACCAATTTGTGAGAATAAATTAACACGGTAAAAAGCTTGAAAAGGCCCTGAAACTGTACTCAAATGGCATCAATAACCTTAATGCTTGTGGATATTGACCTCTATAGTTGACAAGTGATTTTGACCTCAGAGACCATTTGCATTTATCGTCAGTATCAGATACCTATATGTAGATGGTACAATTAACTAAAATAAACCACTTGAGCATGGAGAATCATTCTTGTACATTGTATCTGTGATCAAATATACTTGACGTCTGAATCTCACTATGAAGTAAAGTCAAGTCAATTCCATTTTCTTCCATTTATTCTTCATACATGTATAAGGTCACAAGGCTACAGTATACCTCATTCCACCAACGTACTAGCCCTTTGACAGATATAGACTTGTTGCAGTTCCTTATCCGTAGTGAGGGTTGGAGGACAGGGATGCTACTGTAGCATGTGAGTGGATATATGGGCAGTGGTTACTGTGTGTTTGGAAGAGTTATGCAGTGCTTTATCTTTATTAGCATCCTCTCTTCTTGCTACTAATCATAATTGACCTTATCAGATTATCCCCAATCCCGATGTTTTCATTTCAATATTGGACTTGGTCAACAGTCTACGCAACCATAGGACAACATAGTGAACTTTTCTCTGTTTCTTTAGAACAGTTCTGGACTGTGAAGATAACATGGAGGCACTGTGCGCTCTGTGTGGTACTTTTCAAAGAGGCTACGGTTTTTCAGACTTCTCATCTGTGGATGCTAGCTCACCGTTGTGTGCTGGGGAGAAAACATCACTGCTGGGGATGCAGGCAGGACAAACAAGCCGGTGATAAAGGCTTTCTTTGTTGCATTGCTGAGTCTGAACACCCCAGAGGCCTCAGCACAGGAAAGGAGGACTAAACCCAACTCCATCTTAGACTCCCTCTCTCGTCTTGCCCCTTCTATCATGCGCTGACACAGATACAGAGAATCTTCTGCCTTGTCCCTTCGAGGTGCACCAGGGGAACACAGATTTGTATTTGTGCTGGCTAACATCAGACTTCTTTCTGTTCAAATGGATGTTGCCTCAGCCACCTTGGAGAGAGCCCAAGCAGGAGGCAGCCATGCAGTGTGCTGGTCTAATATGCTACCACATCCCACTCTCTGCTTTCTCTGCTGTTTTCTATAAATACAGCGTTATTTGCTTCAGTTAATTCCATGTGATGAAATCCTGCATATGAAATGTTCCCAAAAAACAGTGCTTTAATCTGGCCTATGGGTAAAAGCCCATGTAGACACAGACATTGAATTTGCTCGAGTTCAAGTATTTTGTTCAAGAATAAAAGTTACTTTACTTAACTCTTCAACTCTTGAATAAGTCTTTGTCACTGTAGTTCAACATACACAATACAGTATATGAGTCTGCATGCAACAAAGCACAATTGAGAAGTGTTCACTCTTTCTTTTAAAGCGTGCTTGTTCTCAGTGTTGTAACAGTAAACCTTGATCTTTTTCTCAAACGTTGCCATGTTAGGTCCTTACATGGATGGAATTGGGCCTGGAAATTCTTTAAAGAAATCCTTGATTTAAGGAATTTAAATTTATTTGGAAACCCTGAGTATGCTACTTTTGTCTCCCCCTCTCTTTGTTTTTTTTTTTTCCTTTTCCAAATACTTATTGTCACATTGCAAAACAAGTATAATTTTAGTTCACTTTGCATATACAATTCTATATAGGTTGAATGATAATCAAAACAAAATGTAAAAGTATCTCTCCTGTATATTCTATTTGTTCTTCCATCTTCTGCTTATAAATACAGCCACAAATCAATGTATTCTTTTTTGTCAACAAATTGACTTATAAAACCACTATGCTCTTTAAGGGAGCTCTCAAAGAACGGTCCCTAATCAAAACATAAAGGAACATTAAACAACCATTGTAAAAATAGATGCAAGAATTAGGTCAGGTTATGGAGGCAACTGTGTGAGCATGTAAGAGTGAGTGTCAGGTAATACTGGGAGCTGTGCGCCCACACTTCAGTTTCATCTTTGGGGGTGCTGGACATTTGCCAGGAGCAGGGGGCAAATGTTTTGAGTTTTTCATCAGAATACCTGGCCAACATTTTTACATCAATAACTGTGGTACATACAGTCATGTTCTGACAGAGCCAGTCAATGTTTGTGTCTCTACAGTTTCCTAGGCGGTGCACATGCATGAACACACACCAACACCCCACCTTTTTAATGTTGCTAAGGGTCCAGACTTCTGGAGAATGGCACGTCTGTTTACACTGAAAGGTTCAAAGATAATTTACCTGGATTAGAGGAGCCATCTGTGCCTGCCATCCCAGATTGCTTTGGAGGTGTCTCAATAAATACTGAGCAGGCTGCATTTCAGGCAGTGCAATGGAAAGGCAGTGAGAGGTTTGATCTAAAGCAGGGCTTAATGCTCCTTTTTACATCAATTGCTACTATACTGGATGCTCACTGCTGACATCCCATGACCTCTTTATCACTGGTTTGGTTTTGGAAACTATGGAATTGTTTGTTCCACAGCACAACCCCAACAGTATTGTACGTGGAGATATGTTTAGCTCTTTTCTTCCAGACATGCTGCAGGTGAAAGTATTACATTTGTGGAATATGTTATTCTTTGTTTTGTTTTTCTCCAGAAAAATGAATTTTAAAGGGGACCTATCATGCAAAATGCACTTTTGTACGTCTTTCATACATGAATATGTGTCCCCGGTGTGTCAGGGAACTCACCAAGTGTCAGAAAACACAACCCTCTCTCTTTTCCTCCATACCCAAATCTCTAAAAACGGGGCTTTAACGGATCTGATACAGACTGATACAGATTTGAAATTGTTCTGACGTCAGAAACGGGGTGCTCCGCCTATATGGCCAACTCTCCACCTATCAGGGGAATGAGAGGTTGTGTGGCATGGTAACAGCATGGTAACAACATGGTAACAACATGGTAACATGCCGCTCGTGCCTCGCCCCCCTCCTTTGCAGGGGGGCGTGGTCAGCTGCAGCTCATTTGCCACAGAATCAGCCCTTGTGAAGACAGGGCTGGAATAGAGCAAATAGAGCGAAATGAGGCATGGCTAAAATGCATGATCTGTTTGGTATTTTGAAAAGAAAACTTCCCAGACATTTTGTACATAGGTATGGCCCTACAATATATTATTCAAATATAGCATGATTGGTCCACTTTAAATGAAACTAGGGGGTTAAGGTGTTGACTTTCTGTTCTGAATGTGTTTCCGGGTGTTCTTATCCATATTAGGCAAACAGTGGGGGGGACTATGTAAAAGAAAAGGGCTCCAATTTCTACACAGTTTATCAAATGTCAATGTAAACACTCTCGAATTACAGCTAAAGGTCAGCACTTTAACATCACTTTTGGTTTCATTTTAAACCCACTGCGCCGCAGGGCCAAAGCAAGAGGAAATGTCTAGCTGCCTTTCTGACTGCACTGACTATGTGTTTGTCGAGATTCAACAAGTGCGTTAAAGTATATTCACCTTTCTGGACTGCTCTGTCATACAGACATTTGTATTGAGGCTGCCATGCAAACAGGACCCATAGATCTGAATAAGCCCCACCATGGTATTGAGGGTATACTTCAATCTGTTGTTTGTTCAAGTTAAAGCTTACCACTGTGTACTATATGAATGTATCACTTAACCTTTCCTGCTCTTCTATAGTTTTGTGTGTGAGATCTGTGTTTGTAGATTTTATAACTTGTATTACAGTACACCATTGTGTTAGGGCTTATTTGTAGTAAACATAGACAGCGTTGGACAGTAGTAGCCACTGGGTAAGTGGTATTCTTTAAAAAGGAAAAAAAGAAGCTTAAAACCCGCCTAAGGTGCCGGTATTGATTTTTAAAAAGGCTGCATCTGGTGTTTTTTCAAAACATGCTGAGGTGCAGAAACACCTCCCCTCTCTATCTCTGAAACGTACAACCCTTAGCACATTACCCTCCTGCAACAAACCTCCTCACATACACACATATTTAATGGAGACGCCTATATAGACGCCCATTTAGTTAGTTGCTCAGTCATTAGATTGTATGTAGGACTTCGAGGAAGTTATCGCTAAATTAAGTCAGGAGGCTGCACATGCTTGGGGACACACCGGAGGCTGAAGTAGATAGAGATCCTACCGAAACGTGGTACAAAAGTGGTCAAACTGACTGCACTACACTCTCAGCGCAGTTCAGATTTAGATACTTGCCCATATTTGGTTCAGTCCTTTTCAATCACCTTTTCTGAGATGAAATATCCGTAGAGAAGAGGTGGCAGCTGAAATAAATTGTTGCTGCCATCCTTGCTGTGATTAGAGTAGAGAAGTTTGGACCCAGCCATATTTGGATTATGTCCCAACTGCTGCAAGAAAATGAAAATGAAATGAAAATGTTGTGAGATGTGGAAAAACTACAATCTTGGATTTCAGTATCTTACTCTGCACAGATGTCACTTGAACACATGCATATATGTGTTTCTTAGACACACTTGCCTGCACACTCCCTTTGCAAAAGTTATGGCATAAAGTGCCCGTGATATCTGAGATTGTAAAAAGAGTTCAGCCACTTATAAACCTTTGCAGGGGAGCCAGGGGATCTTTATTCTGCTGATGTTGCGTATGGCCAGGGGTGCACACGTTTTCTTGCTCTTACACACACACACGCACGCACGCACGCACACACGCACGCACGCACGCACACACACACACACACACACACACACACACACACACACACACACACACACACACACACACACACACACACACACACACACACACACATTCTTATGCCAGGTGCCAACCGTATTGTTGAGGGGCGAACACTAGAATAAATACAGGAGCTAGACTTCCTGCATGCCGGGTACCATCAATAAAAAAAGAATGTAATGTCATTATGCTGTATGAGCACTTAAGAGACTAATATCCTGTTGTGACATTACACTGTACCACTACAGGATATCATTTTCACTCAGCAGCCATTTGAAGATGGCCATTATGCTATCTTCATGTTTTTCAAATTGTCGAGTTTTGGTATGAAACCGAAAAGTTAGACTGATACGCCTTGTACTGCTCCCACACTTTATTCTACATCAAACTATTGTACCCTTTTACCATAGAGTTGATCTTAAAAAAGGCAATTTTCAGACCTGACTCTCAGGGAGGTGCTGAAAGATTTGAATGATTCATGAATCAATTTGCTGTGTGTGAATGTAGTTCTTAGGAACGAAGCGTTTCACTTTAAGGTGAGGCTAAGGGCTGCTGCTGTACAGCACTTGCCTTAAGTCTATAGTTTTACCTCTCAGGCAGCACGGACGCCATTACTTGAAATTATTTAAAGAGTGAAGAGGAGGTCATATGCAGCCTGATGGCCACACACAGATTATTGCCCTCCCAGACACATTTCACAATATCTTGAATATATATCACTGTATTTAAAGTTATTAATCGGTTATAGGGTTCCATGTCATGTTTTGGCCATTACAACACTCGTCCTATCTTACACTGGGAACCTCAACACCCCGACCCCTTTCAGAGTCACATTACTGAACACACACGAGCTAAGAACAAACAGCTCTTTTTTCTCTGCCTCACAAAGCACCTCTTCTCGGTTTTTTCTCTCTCTCTCTCTCACAGACACACTCACACATTCTGAGGCAGATAGTGAGAGGGAAGAGGATGGATGACACGCTTCCTGAGGAGAGGCAGCCAATGTTATTTGTTATAATTCAGCTCTAATTTCAATATTTTCAAACCTTCCCAGAGATTTATATGTGCTGCCTGAGAGAGCATCCATCTTGACCAAGTCCTGGCCGGCCTCAACTGTGCCGGTGTCACATGATCGATGTTTTCCCTGGCCTCCCGACATCTTCCCGGGGTCACATGGGCCTCTGTCAAGCTTGGTTCATTTTGCACTCTCAGCTCCACAGCTATTAGCATATGAATGTCCTCATCGCCATACATATTCTACAGCCATGCATGGGGATTTCAAAAAAGTGGTCCTTTTTAGGGGGGAATCTGAAAAGACCGGAGGGGACGAAGAGGAGGAAGGAGTGGATGGGGGTTTGGCAGGATGTTTTCACAGCTGTCATGGTGATGAATTAGGCTTTTATGATGAATCTGTATTTAAATGTAACGTAACCATCTCCAGACAGTTAGACCCAGCCCATTTTCAGTGGACCGTGGCCTTCCAACGGCAAAACATGTTGATTATATTAAACGGCATCAAATGGAGCAAATCGAACACTAACTACATTATTAGCCATTTTAGATGAAAGTCATTATTTATAGCCTATACCTGGGGACTTTCAAAGATGAGTGAAGCTTTCAAGATGTTCAAGGTGCACAGAAGTTGTGCTTATCTTTATAATCCCAGTGTTGTAGTGAAATGGAGAGACGGAATGGGTGACTATAAAAGCTCTCTACCTCCATTGATTCTTTGAGGACAAACTCTCCTCCCATCTCCATTGTGTGTTTATGTGCCAGCCTTTTAGAGCCAAGTTAGCGTTAGAGTCCAATGTTGGGCTCCCACCCCTGTCATTTAGTTCCCACACGACCTTGCGGCGATTCAAAAGCGACCGCGCCGAACAGCTGCCTACTGGGGCGACAGATTTATGTGGGCCAAATCAAACCTCTAAAACTCCAACAGCTGACCTGAGCGGCAAAGAGAAATAAAAATCACAATGTGCATATTATTGGTCTTCTGAGGCACTCGTCCTCTCTAGTTTAGGGCTTCAGCTGTCATTAGTGTTTATAATAACAGCTTTCCCATATGCTTCTGTCCACAGATGTTGTGATTGGACATAACATGTTATGACTGCACATTCCCAAACAATGGTACAGGTCAATTGAGGGACAGCCTTAATAGGAGTGCTAAAGGGAACGGGTTGCCAGAGAGTTGTTGTTACAGATGCTGACAGAAATAAAAAATGATCTGATGTTAACCATGCTTGTCAGGGTGAAGTGACACAGTGTACGCAGATTCTGCTTTCCTATTTTCTATTATAGAAAGAAAAAAGGCTCTTAAATTGCAGTGTGTTTGTTATGATCTTGCCGGTCACAGTGATGAAAGACTGGTTTGACGCTTTAGGGAATATTATTTTTCTCTTCACTGCTCAGTGTTAGGTGACTGTTAATTGATCACTCTCATGTATGTATAATATATATGTATATAGGTTAGCTTTGATTAACAAAAATACTGGGAACAGGGGTAACAGATAGCCTTGCTTGGTCAAAAGGGGACAAAATCCACATACCAGTGAATTTATCTTTCATCTATGGAATCTGATCATGAGGTATTGTGAAACACATATATATCGTCTAAAGTAATAATAACAAGCACGTATACTCACTTTTTTTCTTCAGATAATCTGATATGAAATGTTTTGAGGGAACATCATATAAAGACTGTGTTCAGTTTTTTCCATATCATTTTACATTTACACTTGTAACATACTAGACTCCAGTCCAGTTCAAACCATTGTCTTAATCTGATTACTTTGATTGATTTGTGTGCAGGCATGTAGCAGTAAAATGTTATAGGTTAAAGTGAATATATATATATATTTTCTCTATATCTTCCTTTCAAACTGTTATGTTTTACCACAAAACCTGCTATATATTTGTATTAATTAAATTAAAGATGTCGACGTTATCCCCAGACTATAACTAAATTCCTTTTAAAAGCATTATATTTGTCATAATATTGTACAAAATACAATAAGTCATCCATTTCCCTTAAAGGTCACCTATTATGCAGAATCCACTTTTTCATGTATTTTACACATAAACATGTGTCCCCTCTGTGTAAAGAGATTCTGAAAGTTTCAGGGAAAAAGAGAGCAAATCTTTTTGTCCTTTGATACATTTATATAAAAACGAGAAACAAAATGAGCTGAACAGATTTTGGCCACTTTATGATGTCATAACGATTGTTTGGCTTGTGTAACCATTAGCCAATCACCAACCAAGGTAACCCCCGCCCACATTATCACCTGAATCTCCTCCTAGAGCACCATTGTGTTCTTTTTAACCAAATATCTCTCAGAGGGGCGTGGGGAGTGGCTCCTTATTTTCATCTAGAGTAAAAGACAGAGAATCAGCACTTTTGAAACGGGGCTGAAACAGAGGGGATTATGGGATGCTACAATGCAGGAACTGTTTAGTGTTTCGAGCCAAACACTTCAGAGACATGTTTTGTATATATCGGAGACCTATAATATATTGATGAAAAACAGTATAATATGGGACCTTTAAAGCAGTGTCCTGCTTATACTGTAACTGCCAATAACAGACATGTCCCTTCAACAGATATACTGTAAATGGTTTAATCGTATGCCAAACTAATCACAGGTCATTTTATTGCCATTCTTTATTGCCCCTCTGCTGTGTATTCTTCTCACAAATCCCTTGTTGCCAAACATCATGAGACGCACGTGTTTTGAAACGATCCCGAATAACTGTGACACTGTTAATCCCCCCCGGGGGTTATTTTAGTGTTTAAGAAGGCACTACTTACTGTTTATGTGAAATGAGATGGTCATAGCCGGCTCTGAATGTATGTGGATGATTTTACTCTAAGGTTTAATTCAAAGAGCCATCTAAAGGTTGCTGATTGAAAGGTCCGTGGAGATAGTCTTAGTTCCTCTTGGCTGGGCTGATGGAAGACGGGGAGATAAGAATGCCAGACCTGACAATGATTAATGGGTTGGTATTGCTAGCCGTCTCATGCAAAGCACAAGACACTGTGTAAATTATGCTTGAAATACATCTGAAAGCACTCGGTACATTTCCGCTAGAGGCCCCTGTGTTGGTGACATCAGAACTATAAATAATTTGACGAGTATTTGGCAGGTTGAAGGACATGAGCAGGGAATGGGATGGGACAGATTTTGACAGTGAAGCCACATAACCAGTATAATGTGTTTTGGGAAGTAATATCTGATTTAAATTTACATATACCACAATTTTCCCACCTTGAATTGTCTTTCACCCAATGTGAGTGCCAACATGTGTTGACCTTAACTCTAATACTGCATGCTAATTTATACAAATGTAAGCATGTCTTTCCCCGTCATACTCTAAAGCTGGAGTTTGTTATTTATTTTTTCTGGAAGGGTGAGGTCCTTCCTTAAATCTCTCCTTCTCTCTGTTGGACCCTCGGGAATGATGAGTGTATGATGATAGAATAGAAAGGGGGGGTTCATAAGTAACACACTGACATTAAAGCTTTGCCACAGTTCACTGGCTCTTCACTTAAATTAAAGACAGTCATGTTTTGAAAAGGGATTGAGCATTTTAATGAAAATGTATACAGTGTGGCAAATGTATTTGTAATGCTCTGGTAATAAATAATTGGAAATGGGCATGGTAAAGAAAAAAACTAGGTAATGTATTTTGGAGGATAAACAGATAAAGTAAACATTACAGAGGATATAGTTTGGAAATGTAGCTCCCTCATCAAACCTAATGCTCTGCTGTGTAAATTTGCCAAAGTCTTTGTGCGTAATTGATTTGCGACGAGGATGATAAGCTGTATTTTGCGATAAGAGGATGGTTTGACGACAATGTTGTTTGAGAAAAATTAGAATATCAATCCAAGTATTTCATGCAAAGGACAAAAGCTAAATGAATTATCGCAAAGAATGAGTTGAACATCAAAATAATCAGACTTAATTTTAACCAGTCATACTGAATCCAATTATCCTATTCACTTTCCCTTAGCACCGTAATAAAGTGCATCTGAAATCCCTGCAGAATATGAATTAGCTGAGTTTCTAACATCTAGAGGTTAATGATATGAAGAGCTGCATGTGTACTTTATACTTGATGACTAAGTGCTCTTGCAATCAACCCCTTCAAGCATATGGTGCAATGCCTGGCACATCCAATGAGAAACACTATGCCACTTCCTATATAATAATGAACTGTCGCAGTCAGTGACAGTCGTTTGAATCTTCAGCAGCATCCGCTTATCTGAGAAGTAAATATATATTGAAAATGATTTTTTTCACCAGTCTCCTCGCTTCATTCCACCCTTGAGCAAAATTCTCTTGGCTCTCTTCTCTGATGGAAACCTTATCGAAGCATGTGACAAAGAAAAAAGAGAACAATCTAAACTGGCAGACATTAAGGAGAATAGAAAACATCACAAGGATCTCCTTTACTGAGGCTTTAGTGCTCGCTCTAATATGCACGTCATCTGTACCAGTATATTGTTGGCAGCTGGTATTCCTTCCTCATTTGAATGTATTCTCAGAAGCAACAGTAAGGACTGGACAGTATCAGTTACTCCTTACATAAAAACATACCTGTGATTTCATTACACATTTGGTGTATTCAGCTTTCTGTCATTTATGCTTTTTTTGTTGTGATTTTGTCTATTCCATACCTCTGACTCCAGATGTAAGACTCCACATCCCATATTTAGCCCTTTTTATATTTTCGCACCAATTAAAAATGTAAAAGTGTGGCCTATTATGACATCAGTAGAAAGATCAACCACCCACTTCAGACACATTTGACACCAATCAACATTGTAAATGTTACAGTTGTGGTGTCTTTCACAGCATTCTTTTTTCTGTCCGTCATCTCTAAGCATCCCTCTGCTCCTGCTATAATTACTAAAACAAAGAAGCTTGTGGTGTGCGTTCCTCTTGAAATCAACCTCTGCTCCTCTCAAATTCCTAAATGATGAAGTGACTAACGAAAATTATAGCCTTCATTCTTTTGTCACCAAAGAATCAACACATTTGATTGCAGGGATACAATGCCTTGTCTGATGCTGTTCTTATAATAGTCTTTACTTTTACCGTGCAGTTTGTGTGCTTCTTACAGACTGTGTGTAATCAAAACTCTGTCTCTTTCAAAAGACAAGGATCTGTCATAATGAGAAGAACCTGATAAGCCAAAAGGATAATTTTTGTTTTATCCAGTGCAGCAAAGATTCATAACAACCCTGACAAAGAGAGTAAATGATGGCAAACATTTCACACACACACACACACACACACACACACACACACACACACACACACACACACACACACACACACACACACACACACACACACACACACACACACACACACACACACACACACACACACACACACACACACACACAATTACCAATTCTCCAGCAAAATAGAAGTTAGTCTGATGTTGAGCAGTTTATAGGACCAGCGAAAGAAGAGATACAGTGATTCAAGTCTGTTTCAGTGTAAGACTTTCAGGCCATGTCTAAACCAAGCTGTGATACTCTGACACTTTGGACCAGCAGCAGCAGATGGCGGTGACATGTCTGCATTGGTCTGGGGCTGCAGAGAAAAAGAAAACATGCAGCTATTCAGTTCTGGAAGACAGTAGATACGGTGGAGAGTGCTTCCCAAAGACAGCAGGTGATGGGACTCAACCAGGAGGAAGTCAGGATAAAGACACAGCTGGTAGGAGATGCTGACCCTCAAACAGAAGTAATACATAAGTATTGATAACTATGGAAAAACGTTAGGATGCCCTGAGTAACATCAATAAGTTCAAGGCTTTTATTAGTCATACGTACAGTGTAGTTATGAAGATGAAAATCTCAAGTCACAGGCTCCATCAACAGTGCAACACAATAAAACTGAAAAAATAAAAAAATAGTGCAAATAAATACAAAAAATAAAATAGTGAAATAGTGCATCATAGGTGAGAAGAAGTTGTATCTAAGGTACTATATGTATGTATAATACATGTATCTCTCTTCTCTGCTAAATTTTTGTTTTGTTAAGCTGAGTGAAGCAAAGCTTAATCCGTCATAGATTTTGTATAGCACATACAACAGCAGGTATACATACATTAGAAGTTAATGCTCTCTGAATGTCTTGCTCTCAGTTGTCTGAACGAGCATTCATTCACAATTCTTTACTAGAGACGAACCCAGATACTGTAAGTTCCTGTAGTTTTAAGCTTCCTTTAGCATTGCTTCATAAGGCTGGACATTAGGGTTTATCTCATCAAGAATATTTTAACAACATCTTCAACTTGTAGCATGACTCATCACTGGTCATTGTTCATCAGCAGATATCACTATACCCCTTTGCACAGGAAGCCTGATTTTCAAGAGATGTGTTACCTTTTTTCGTCCTGGTATTGTTCATGGTGTTTCATTTCAGAATGTGTGAAATCCTCTGTTGCATTCTGTGTGCTTGAAGAAAATCGGTAACAGGGCCAGGGTTTTTCTTCTTTTATAAACTCAATGCTGTCTGCATACATATTTGTTTGGACTAAATAAAAAATGCACTCGGGCATCACTGAAGCTAGATTGTTGTCCTGAAAAAAATGTTGTCCTGAAAAAAATGTAGATACCTATTTGAGCACGCCTATATATATATATATATATATATATATCAAAATCAGGAAAAGCTACAATTCTCAAAGCACAGCCATGTACTACACAGTCTTTATTTAACTGCCAATATCGTATGTCAGAATGCAAACGGAACCAGCCGCCTGTGGTTTGATGCTTACTTTGTTTCTTTCTATCTTCTAATACATTTTCTGTAGAAATTCCAGTGCCTCTGGATTGCATTGTGGTTAGCTTGTGACACGATTGCTCATGACTCATTTGAAGTCTTACCTAAACTAATAGCTTTATTGAATAAAGACTGTCCATTTACGTATTGGCACCAGTGGCCACTTTTAGGTCCGGACTGTTTTGATCTTCATTTAAACCTCTTAAGTTTTTCACAGATTGGGGAGCTGCTTTTAATGGTAAACTGCTACATGAAATACTCTTAAAATAATACAATGGCTTATTTAATTAGGACTGACACAGCATGTATTTTTTAACAGATTCTCCTAAATTGGCCATTTAAAATCTGTGTCAAGCATTAGAATATGTTGTGATAATGGTACCAGGATTTTATTGTACCAGACAGAATATGTTTACTATATAAAGGTTTTAGTTCAAAGAAACGTATACAAATCAAAACGACTTTCATTGAACTGTAATAAACGTCAGTGTTAATTTAAGGTAACTATTTTAACCACCATATCTTTAAATTATGCAGTTGAGAAAACTAGGCCAATGCTGCACTTATTTTGAACTAAATAACTATGTTTAGGGCCTGGTCAGACACTGCAGTTGAATTTTAATCAGCCTAGCTTCCCCCACATACAAAGCGCAGCTCATTACCACTCACCTCCGTGGACGCAGGGTTCTGCACCCTTGATTGGAGGGCCTCCGCTCCAATTAATATCGGAGAAGGCTGACATTTCCAACAAGGCTCCTCTCTTGTTTGAAGCACACCTCTTTTAATGAAGGTGCACAAATAGGATCTTCTGGTGTGGATGACTAGAGGTGTTTGCTTTTGATCTTTTTTAATGTAGGGATATTCCAACATGTATCAGCGGGTGTTACCTTTAGAAAATATCATCAGTTGGTATATATTTCTTTTACCTAACGGTCAAGTTATTCACGAAAAGGATTCATACAGTAGGACTGGCTAAGTGTGTGTTGATGTTTGCGTATGGTGGGGCAGCTCAGGCTCATTCCTCAAACCTAATCCTTTCCTCTAATGACATATTATTGATTGCAATATTCATTATTTTCCTGACTCCCAATTTACAATCTGAAAGGCAATTTTATAATACTAGTTTTCTTCATTGCTGATAAGAAGTAATACAAATTCAAACATGGTCTAATATAAAACACAAAATATTTTTGGCTGAACTGAACTGAGATGCATAAAGCAATTCGTGAGGAGAGAAAATAAAGAATGTGTGAAAAGAGGAGGAATAATGTTAGAGCCTGTTTCATATGCAGAGCAACATTATCCAAGCCATCAGTCCACATAACCTCTCTTCCATTTTTAATGTAGGGTGGATTTCAATCAAGTAGCTATCTCTTTCTCTCTCTCCTCGATAATGTAGCTCCACAGCTGGCCATGGCGCTTTAGAGAAGGCTTGCCTGGTCACACGTGTGATGCTATTTCCCTTCCCCCTTGCGCCGGGCCCTACAGGTTGTTTAGCATTTCAGACAGGGCCCTTGTGTTGCCACGCAGCCAAGCACAAGGGCGCTTAGGGATGTCACCTCCTCAAAGCTAATTGGTGTGCCCTTCTCTTAACGAAACAAGCACAGGAAATAAATAACTAATGTGCCCCTTGGTACGCTCATTAGCTAACTGAAAATGCACTGTTCCACAACTTTGTATCACTCTTACCACCTCACTCCATCACACACACACACACACACACACACACACACACACA
>CALSBZ010046777.1:106014-125552 GCA_943591055.1 Gobionotothen gibberifrons
CACACACACACACACACACACACACACACACACATACACACACGTCTGCTTTTTATCATTCAACTTTAGTCTCCATCTTTCCGATGTCACGTTCTGTGTCTCCCTCTGTCAGGAGAGATCAACCTAATGAGGACGTAAAATACTCTTTCTGCAATTCCTTTGAAGCAAACTGAACCAGTTAAAACACACAGCTCTATTCAAAAAGAAATAAGAGATCTTGTTATCATTCCTGACATGGAAGCACTGCAACTTGACACGTTCTTTTATGTGGAATTGTGTCATGTGTGGAGGTGCGGGGCATTGTAAGAACAATGTTACGATGAATTAAGTGGGTTATATGAGATTGAACCTACTGAATGAAATATCAAGTTACATTTTGCAATAATAATGGTGTCTGTAAAATGAACAGCGAGGTAGAGAATAATTGCACTTTATCAGGCTTAGTCATTTCGATAGGAAATATCCTGTGATGGGAGTGTGGGGACATTCAACCCTACATTTTCCAACAGTTTGACCAATTTCCTCAAGGTATTTTGACAAAAAAAGGGTTAGGGTATAGAACTTTATGCAAGACTTTCTATTCAGAAGCTTCCAAACACATACCAAGCGTCATTCCCATTGTTTCTGTTCAATATTAGCAGGAGAAAGGACAATTAACCTGGTCGACTTCCCCAGCCTCAACACAGTTAGGCTAGAATATACAAGCAATTTGGAAATAAAAGGAAACACATCGAATGGCTTGACTTGCAATAGATGAAGGGAAACCCAACAGCAAAGGGAAGTGTAGAAATAGTTCAGTTTTGGCAGCTAAGAGGAAAATTCAATCTTATCAAGAATAGGAAAGCCCCTGAATTTCCTAGCTGAATTTAACTTGTAAAGATATGTCAGTTCCCTGTCCGAAAAATAAATTGCCTGATACGTTATTGCTTCTGGAAAGAAATGTATTCTGCTCAAATTGATCTGGGTAACCCCTCTGCTACCTTGTGGAATTGAGGGAATTTTTATACATTTCAATATGAAAAGATAAGTTATGTTCTTAATGGTAATAATATGTCATTTCTGATCGAAGGGGCCCACTTCTGGACTATCTCATAGCAGAGATTTAACAAAACATCACCTTCTAATTATCTCTGACCTTTTTTAACAGATCTGTCCTGTGTTAAAACACAGTTGCATTCTAGTACTTCTTGGGTAAGTTTACCAAATACAAATGCTATGCCATTACAAAGGGTAAACGCAGATAATAGAGACATGATAAAAGCAGCAGTCCTATTGAAGCTTGTGTTGAAGTATAAAGGAGCATGTCCCTCCTACACCAATAATCTGCAGGGAGATGGGATGAAGTACTGCAAAGCACATACCATATCCATAAAAAAGAGCATATCCTCCTGAGACCCAGAAAGGTTTCAAATGTCATTTTTTTATCACACAAGTCTTTAGGGTGGTATAAACATAATGACTAACAAAAACTACAAAAATATATTTTTATTTTTGTTTTATTGAGTTTCCTTTGTAGAGGACATTGGGTGTTAGTTATGCTAAGCATAGTATACAAACAACATTAACATACAAGTACATTTAGACAACATTAGAGCACAACAACTCAATGCAACAAATATTGAGCCCTCATTTGTAGTACTCCATCCTTTTTGAAATGCAGAGATACATGACACTTGAGGCACTTGATGTATGTTTTCCCACTGCATCCGTCTGCCATGAACCTACAGAAACCTAAGTGTTAGTTTTGGCCCATAGTGGACTCCATTTGTGTTGTGTAAAATGGGGGAAATAAAAAGTTAGCAAATCCCCATGTCCTCCTCAGAGGACATTCACAAAAACATTTAGTTTTAGGTCAAATAAGTATTACACTGCTCTGAAAACTCACTACACTAACTCCTAAGATGTTCCTATATGTTCCTATAATTAATAAAAAAGATTGAATTCACAACACTGGTAATTATAAAATTACAAATGTACCATTTATCTTTCTATAAACAGTGCTTGTGTTGATGGACGCCATTTTGAAATACAACGAAATTATCTTTTTCAAAGCCACACCCCCACATATGTCATATGTTTGAAAAGCCCAGGATGTTCTCTGTGGAGTACAGTTGGACTTAATGCTGTGGCATGTATAACCTCAAAGTAATGGACCAAAACCCAATGTGCTCCACAGAGGACAAAAATGAATGGGTGGTTCTCTGGAGCATTATGTGAAAGCAGGTATACATACAAACACACACACACACACACACACACACACACACACACACACATGGGTTTACGTAGGGCTAATGAATGACTGGCAGGGAGAAATGAATAGTCCCTAATGACTAACTTTGAATAATATAACCTAGGACTACTATAGAGCTATTTATTGATTGCTTGGAAGAGAAAATTCCCAAGGAATGTATTCTCTTGTCTGGACATTGTCACTAATGCCTGAGTAATATCCTTTTTAGCCATACATCAAGTAACCTGCATTCAGGGACCATAACAATGAAGAATGTTCCTAATGATACACCTATGGATGTTAATTACTACACATACCTGAACCAAACAGCAGTATTGAACTAGCAACCAATAGGAAGCCTGTATCAGCTTAGTTTAGATGAACGGTGCACATGGTGGGGCTGAGCTATTTCTGAAAGTAATGGCTCCGCCTCAGGTAATGGTTGAAAGCCCGGGGCATCTTCCAAATTAATTTTGATTTCTGGGATCAGCTCAAGCCTAATCAGGTTTCTCCAGAGTGCCATTGCTTTGCTTTTATAGATTTCCCATAAATGCATGCATGCATACATCACACACACACACACACACACACACACACACACACACACACACACACATAGATGGATCCCTTCTATTTCCAACATGTAGCCCAACCTGTAATCCTTTTCCTCTCCAAAGCCCAAGTATGGTGCTGTCTGTGACCTGGTATTCACTGTAGATATTAACACAAACTAAATTATTACAAAAAGAAAGGTTGCAAAATCGATTGAAAATAATCAGTTTGCTGAATACTGCAGACCAGCTGTAATCATGGGTGAACAAGCATAAAGAAAATCGCTGTTTAATCACGGTGCTGTGTGAATAACCAGCTTAAAGGCAGCTCTATATTGTCAGCGGACCAACAATACCTGGCACTTTGTCGATAAGAATAGGGCATTGTGGGAACTCATCCTGTTACTGTGACCTATAAATGGGAAGATGGAAGTCTTGCAGAAAATATTTTGTAAACTGAGAATATGTTGAAAATAGTAGTCATGAAATTAAAAGCTTTTCTCAATGATTATCCCTGTGATATTAAAATACTGTGGTAGGTTGTTTCTTTCGAAGACATTTTATAAAAATGTTTTCAAAGTTCATTATACTGAGGCAAGCATAGAAGGTGAACGAATTACACTTTTTCAACAAAAGAGATTGGAACAGGTCAACTTGACCTGCAACATAAGAGGAGAAAGAATACACCATACCTTTAAAAAGAAAATCTGAACAGTCCAAGATTTATCCCAAAAAGTACTAGACCTCAGATATCCTCCATGTAATTTAATAATTGAAAAATGGGATTCCACCCTTTGGTCTGTATGTGATATGTAGAACAATGTCTAGGCCTCATTTACAGTCAGGGCTGCTGAGACCACTTCATGCATTCAGATGGGTTTTGCTAGCAGGCTCAGTGCATGAAAACAAACAGTGGATTGGATTGTCAGGCTGGAGCCACTAAAAGGAGCCACTCTGCAGTGAAAAACGGAGTAGCAGACTAATGTCCCCCCTTGGAATCGCTTCTCTGCCTAAAATGAGACGGCAGCAGTCTGCATTTGTGTCCAAAGGCATCGACAAAAACAACTTAACTTTATCTGTGTCTGGTATTGTGTGTATGACACAACCCCGCTGGAGAAATATTTTGGACAAATCGTCCCTGAACAATCAATCTGTTGGACTAATCACATCAAATCTACAAAGGAATATGATTAAATGCTTTTAGTTTCAATTCTTCTACTAATCCAATTTAGATATCCGAGAAATAAGGGTTATTGCTGCCGGATGATTGGTTTGTAGCTGAAATAAAATGACTGCTTTAACTCTCAAACATAAAACAGTCTTTGTAAACCTCCTACAAAAAGGGGAGGGAGTGAGTCAATGTTTACCCCAGGGGATAAAGGTATTTCAAAATACTACTTGTATTGTTCCTTCAGAAAGTTAAACACATGTCCAGCAGGTGGTAAAAAAAAAATAGGGTTAATTCCATGACCTTTCCTCTAAGTCTGTTTTTAGAGAACAGGTTAAGACAATGACAAACTGTGCAAACACTGTTATTTATGCACATAATCATACACTTGAGCCACCACAGCTACCTGTGAAAATCGGGGAACCAATCTGCAAGAGTGATTAGTTATGCCTGACTGAGTTTGCAGAACATTCTCCATCTGCATGCCCTAGTAATGTATGGAATAAGCAGAGTTGGTAATAAGGCTGCGGACTGACAAGGTTAAGCTGGTGCAGATGCAGGATAAACATTTTGCCATGGACAGAGGTCACTAAGGTCTGACAGTTTGAATTAATTTTTTTAGGAGGATAAACAAAATGGCGGAAAAAAGACAACTACATGCTGTACTGTGTTGACTGAGCTGAAGCCAACATATTCTATTATTACAGTCTCAGGGCTGTTTTGTGGTCAAGATCAATAGCAGCAAATGTAATAACAAGAACATGTTGTATATATGTTCTGCTTGTCAAGCCTTAAGAGCACAGTTTAAGTGCTTAATGTTTGTAATTAATTAAAGGACAGAGCTGCCAGTAGAGGGCCATATTCTGTAGATTTGAAAAACACAAACACACAACAATAGGGGCAGGCATTCAAACAAAAAAACAGACACGGTTACTTTTGGCTAATTGACAATCTGCATGTGGTTAACACTATATGAATGAGATAGACAATGAATATCATTTTCAAAAATATATTTTCATTAGTGTATAAACACCCGACATAAAGAATAGTTGTGTTTTCATTATGCTAGCTTGAGCCCTTCATATCTACAAAGTCCTCTTCCACGGATTTTAACCCTAACCCTAACCCTGACATGATATTATCATGTGTTTAATTATACCATAATATCAGTGTTTAAAGTATTTTTTAAACATTCCAGTTATCTTCATTTCAGGGATTTAAGGACAACCCTACACTGAAGGTTGTTTTTTTTTGTCTGTGAAAATGTTGTCAGTCATTTTGATAACTGTGTTGGTGTTGAAGAAGAAAAAGATACAAACCAGTGCTTACCTTTTTACTTTAATCAAAACAAGCACTTCCGGCTTTTAAATTAATATATGGTCACCTATATTAAAGTGATTGAGACTGTTATGTGCTTACATTTTGGAAAGCATTTTTGGTCAGCAACATCTATGGGTGGCATCTTTCTTGTGAAAACTAAGGCCAGAATTCACTCTGAATGTGTTCTGTGTCAACAGAAGCCTTGCATCAGCAGGAAGGCAATTTTTCAGCCCTTTTTTTTTTTTGGGATAGTTCCTTGATGTGTGAAATGTCTGTTTCCCTCAGTTGTTTCTAATGGACTTTTTTATTTGGATGCTACCACAGTAAACATAGATCCAAAGGGTGGTATAAGGGTCTTTGTACTAGTTGTTGTACTACAGAAATTAACTTCAAAGGTATTTGTTCCCCTATTGAACCAGAATATGACAGAAGACACCAGCATACTTCACAAACCAAACCTGCTAAATCCAATCACACAAGAATAAGATAACCTTCTTTAGCTCAGATGACTGACTACTGTAGGGATAAAATATAGTATCCTTGTGGATTAAATGACAGCTGTTACTGATCACCTGAGGCCTCTTACGTTACATTATGTGAGTCCAACAGTCTTTCTAATATTTTCCTAGCAGTTACAAAGTTCTGGTGTTCACAAATGAAGCTCAGCGCAAGTTCAACCAGGAAGACCTTCTTTACTCATTCATTCACTATTTTCATGTTACTTTAGTCTCTCTCCTCTCAATAAGTGATCGGGGGCGTCACTCCCCAGCTTAACCAATCGCTTCGCTCTTTTCTCACAAGCCTATCATAGCGCTCCGCTAAACCTTTTACATCTGCTCTCCCCTCTGACAGCTCTCATTCCAGGTGAATCGGCACAACCCTCCTCCACCCCTCTTCACCTCCCGTCCATCTGAATCCAGGGTCAAGCTAAGCCACTCCTCTTCAGACTGACCCAAGCTATCCATTCACCACCACCAGTGTCTAGACCCCGGGGGATTTCATCGGATCGGTTCTCCCTTCCCAAAGGATATTCCTGCACAACGGGGCCTAATCGCCAAAACTCCTTTACATTCATGTGCATTTCTGGCAATAAATATGTACTCTTACATCAAAACTGTCTCTCCTGATTGAACTAAGGTTGTGTAAAACATGGACAAAGATTGCGAATGAAGATGTGTATGCTGTCTAACAAACATAGACACTGGAATAAAACAATCCGATCAGGACAGCTTTCGATTTATGATGCTATTCTTTGAGATTGATTGTTTGATACTTCTGTACTTCTGTAGGCTTCTTTAGGCTTCCGTAAACATTCAAGTATTTCTGAAGAAGACTGGGTGAATTCATTGTTTTTGTGTTTGTTGTATATGCGGCCAACAAATTGATGCTGATTAGAAAGAGATTTGCCCATGTCCCTGTGTGCTAAGTAAGCAAACAGCAGAGGCTCCAGTTTATCTAATGGCAAGCTCAGAGAGTTGTTTACAACTGACACACACAGAGGCTGATCAGGGATATATGACTTCCATCTCTCTCTGCACAATATACAGTAATAAAGATATATACAATATATAAAGTAAGTTTAATAGAGGAGGACGGTTATGAAGTAAAATGTCCTGGTGTCTCTTTGAAAATGTATTCACTTTTTTATACCATTCTTAACGCTGTAACTGAAGGTCATTTGAACTAGTTTACCAGATGTTACCAAATATTTGTTGGCATTCTAGTGTGTGCCACTTTGCACCTCCACAACCCCAACACCAGTGCTCAAGTCCGGGCTCTGGCACCCCAGGGAGCCTGCCCCAACATTATAGGCTTTTCCTACAATACAATTGTGTCACCAGTGGGGTTAAGTATTTTGGGCTTTTCAAAACAAATACTTGCATTTTGTTTAATAGTAGAAATTGTATTTGCTAATGGTTGCATAGAAAACAAGGTCCAGCTATAAACTCCACATTTATCACTGGAGAGCGCTATATTTATTCTGCTGCCTGACCTTCTCTTTTTAGCCCCCTATTAGCCATGGTCTTTAAGCATTTTAAAAGTAATACATTTCCCATCTCCTCCGCTGCTGCTCCATTCATAGTTGGAGAACATGGTATATCGCCACAGCTCAATTCCCCAATGCTCTCAGCTGGAAAACCGCAGCGTGCAGGAGCTTCCATCTTCCTGTGTGTCAGTCAGATTGCAATGTATAGAAATTGACACATGAGCTGGCCACATGCTGTGCCTGCTTGGTGGGATGAAGCCACATGTCTAAAACAACTCGCACGTTAATGTGATTTGCTTTAGAGTGCAATAGGCTTTTACAACACATAGAAAATTATATTAGGATTATGGTGTCAGGGGTGTGGGCTTCTACCTGACACTGTGAGGGTAGAACTTGTCAGCTGTCACTCAAAGAAAAACATTGTATCATTGCTGTCCAATGATATGACTTGTACTCTGCTGCAGATGATGGTGAACTCACAGGTGCCATTTTTATTGACTTGACAAAAGCCTTTGATTTCGTTGATCGATATCTGCTCTTGGATAAACTTCACGGCATTGGCCTTTCTAATAATACAGTGTTATGGTTTAACTCGTACCTTCACAGTAGAAAGCAATGTGTGGTTGTTAATGGAAAACAGTCTGACCTGTTGATCCAACAAAAGGGTGTACCCCAAGGATCAACTCTGGGCCCACTTCTGTTCTCTATTTACATAAATGATTTATCTTCTTGTCTCATTAATTGTCGTACTCACCTTTATGCTGATGACACTGTCATATATACATCCAAACTGATTTTTCTCAAATTCAGATCTCTCTTCAATTGGATTTTAGTATCTTACAGGACTGGCTATCACACAATAAACTACTGCTTAACAAAACAAAATCTTATACCATGGTCTTTGGTACCAGGCAGAAGCTCAAATCCAAACCTAATGTAGTAATAACATGTAAGGATGGCACTTCTCTGCATAAAGTTGATAGCTTTAAATATCTCGGTGTATGGCTAGACTCTGAACTTTCATTTAAACTACATATAAAGCATGTAATACAAAAAGTCAATTATGGAATCTGTGTTTTACACCGCTCTCGCAATTGTTTTACGCTCAGTGTCTGAAAGAGAATTGCTTCTCAACTTATTCTTCCGATTATGGACTATTCTGATGTTGTCTACCAAAATGCACTTAAATCAGATCTTGCTCCACTCAACATAGCCTACAACAGACTATGCAGATTTGTTCTTGGTTGTCCTTTTCGTACACATCACTGCACAATGTATAACCAACTTAAATGGCCTTCTTTAAATGTAAGAAGACACACTCATTGGCTTCAGCTGATATTTAAATGCATTTATCTTAACTATCCCCCTTATTTAAAGCAGTATTTTGTACCCTACTCAACAAATCATCAAGTTAGACATTCTGTTCAGATTTATTTCTCTGTCCCCTCAAAAATTGATTGGCAGAAGAGCGTTTATGTTCAAAGCCCCAACAGACTGGAATACTTTACCTGCTGCTATTAGATCTCTTGCATCATTGGGTATGTTTAGACATGCATTGTTATCTCACTTTCAACTGGTCTGTACTTGTTATTAATGAAACTGATATTGATGAAACTGATTTGCTCAACTGTCTCATATTGTAATGATTGTGTGTATTACTTGAATTTTACTTAACAGACTGTATGTGGTTTGTCTTGTGTGTCATGTTTTGCATTTTGTCTTTTTGTTGATGTATGTCTGTAAGTCTAAGGACCCCCTTGAAAACGAGATGGTGCATCTCAAGGGGTTTATCCTAATTAATACATTTCTATATATATATATGACACTGCTTTTTAATCATTTTCTCAGATTTCTTTTTAAATGTCTTGTATGTTCGATCTGACAGGATACAGCTTAACAAGGAGTAAAAGGATTGCACTCATTTGAAAAAGTGGCATGATGTTTGAAAGGCTAACTGAATTATGCAGGCACAACAAGAATACCACCCATAAATGTCATGTTGTCCCTGTCATAATGTACACAAACATATACATTTAATCCTGAAACATCCTGCCATTTTGTTTTTTTCATACTGTAGTTTAAAAGTATATGTAAATACAATGTGTCATTCATCCAGCAGCACTGGGAATCCACTTTATTTACAGCTAGCTCATCATACTGCAGTAAGGACAAGCCTTAGACTGATGAAACTAATTGGGTTAAAGCAAAATGTAAGTGTATTTTCTCTTGCTGAGTTGACAAAACTGACTTGCAGCGCTGGAAATGTCAATAATTAAACACAGGCATGGCGAAACCTCCTTGGTTCACAGCTTGCATCTTCGCTCTATTTGATCTTCAAGGCCGGTGCGGTCTGGCATCGTCAGTCTTTAATGTGGGTTCAGGGTGGATTCCCAGGACTGAACCCCACCCTCTTGTATTTGCTTCTTCCTCCCAGTTTATTCGAGCCTGGGCCTGGCAGGAGGCTGGGATCTGCCTTTTACGTCAACCCTCTGAAGGTGCCCCTGCAGGAGCGTATTTCTCCTGCTGTGCTGAGACACCATGGAGCTTTACACACACACACAGAAAAAGATGTCTGTTTGTTTTTACCCGTTTCCTCACATACATGCACACACATTTCACATAGAAATATTAAACTGCTAATTATGTTTAATCATTTTACCAGATAAGGAAGTACAGTTTGATCCGGCACTGATCATTTCCTATCAGATACACAAATACCATTTCAAGGTCATCACAAGGGGCAGTACGTTTACAGATCCACCCTCTCAAAACAATTACGAACACATTTTATCCACACAATCAATATGGCTCGAGGGACTGTCGGTCCATCAGCAAGCCATCCCAGAATATCTCAACAATCGTTGTATGGATTGCCATGACATATTGTACAGACATTCATGATCACCACATGACTAAGCCTACTGACTTTGGTGATCTTTTGACTTTTTCGCCAGTAATTGAGGTTATTTTTATCATAATTTCTCATTAGCTGTTGCTGTACTTTGTGGATTTTCCATGCCACATTAACACACAAGTATAAGATGGTGAACAATATACAATCTAAACACGATCATTTTCATTGTGAGTGTGAGAAAAGGCTGATGTTAGCATCAATAAAATGAGTGTGAGGCAAATGTCCAAAGAAGGAAAGTAAAGGGAGAAAGTGAAGCAGGTGGATATATAATTCTGTGTTGCTTTGTCTGGCTCTAATTGGTTGATTTAGCTCCCCCATCCATCCCTCCACATGCTGAGTTTCTCCTCCGCCTAATGAAACCCTAATAGAGGATGACAGGAAGCAGGGTGGGAAAGTGGCCCTCATTGATACACAGACTGTTCCTGTAGATCACTGTTTGTATTTGTGTGTTTATGAGTGTGTTCAGCCATGTTTTGGTGCTTCTTCAAGACCCCAGGAAGTGAGCTGGGTGTTGAAGCACATTTGTGCAGTGGCTAAACAATATTACTACTACTTCCGTGTCAGTCCGTGACGTCTCCATAACCAAAAAATACTTTTTCCCATCGACTTACATTGGAAAGAGACATACTGTATGTATATCAGTGGATAATTTAGTTTTAGCTAAATCAACTACACAGTACAATTACTTGAATAGCTCTTTTTAAATCATTAAGCGCTAATAATAGCCGTGCCGAATGCACATGCTCTATGGGCCCAGATACGGGTATTTTTGTACTCGCGAGTCAGGCCGTTTTGGCCTCTTAAGAATTAACTGGGGGCCACCTCTGACGCTGTGTCCAGTTCCATTTCTACATAGGTTGTTTGGGGAAGGTCATGAGATTTAGAAAACAGGAAGGCAGACACATAAAGCTAGAAATGGTTAACAATCTCAGAACTGTGCCAACTGTGTAATCATATGGAAAGTCATTACACATGTGGCATCATTTGAAAGCTGTACCACAGTAGCAGGCCATTAAATAAAATCTAAACTAATCAATAATTCCACCGTGTTGGACCTTCATATCATATGAAGATAATGTATTTTGCCTTTAAATGGTGGCTCATTTCTGTGTGGGAGGGGAGGGAGGCTGGGATTGGAATGAGGGATATGCTCCGTGCCTTTCCTCTGTTTCCCTGGTTTGCTTTTTTGAGTCTGTTAATCCCCTGGCAAACTCTGATGAGACTGCAACTCCCTGGGAGTGCTAACAGCACATCAATAATACATCCAGTCCAGCTGCATCCACTAAACAATCCACACACACACACACACACACACACACACACACACACACTTTCATGTTCTGTATTTTTCACCAACTCACATATACCTTTTCCATTCTGCCAAGCTTGACTCCTCGCTGTCACCGTCATAAAAGCCTTGCATTATTTATTCATAGAAGACCCAAAATATGAGCTAAAATTGTTGAGAAAAAAAGTGTTTTCTAAAGGATGCTGTATCATTCAAGAACAGACAGATTGGTTAGTCTGAAAGGAAGGTGACAAGTGTTGTTTAGGCTTCAGCTTTGGTACAAAGTGTTTCTGTGTTTACATTTAAATTGCATATTCAAGGTGGGGGCTTTCTCAGGTCCCATTATGTGAACATCAGGCAAAGTGTTAACTGGAGCAAGGTTGATTCATTTCCATCAATACAGTCTCAATGTTTTTTAATGATTTTGGTAGATGATTCATATAGGCAGGGACAATGCCAGCATTTTATATATCAACAATACAATTACAACAGATTTTATAACCGTTGCTGTATTTCTTGTTATGCTCTTTGCATGCTGTGTGTGGTTTCTGCATACAATATTTGTACCTGTCCTTTGCCTTATTTAAATGTGAATTTGTGGCCGTTGTATGACAGGGAGCAAGGCTGTGAATGCAAAATAGTCTATTTGTTATTCCGCTCTGTCAGGAGGTTAGGAAAAATTATAAAAAACACTCACAGAAGTGCAGTGGCAACCATCCAGAAAAACGATCTAATTAATTTCAGTGCATACGGTGGGCACATCTTCCCTCCATTTCTGAAGGTTTATAATCTTTTGAGACCTTAGTCAAGGCCAAAGTGGAAATGGCTAATTTTACACACATACATAAATGAAAACACATCCTGCCAGTCCCCATCTGGCCTGCTTCTGTGTTTACTACAGAGACGGAGGTTGACAATACAATTCAAGGACGTTATATGAAAGATACACAAATATATATAGCCATACATCGACAAAAAGGGAAGGAAACCAATGCTAGTTATATTTTTTCCCTTTTCTTAGCAGACATATTTCAACTATCCAAAAGCACAAAAACAACAATAAAAAGAGGCAGTAAGAGTAAACATTATATCATCCCTTTATCACGGTTATACACTATACCTTTAAAACCTTGTAATACTTTTCAAAGAGCAGCTATTAATCAAAGTTGTGTCTCAAAAGAAAACAAGAAGCTATTTTCTATAGAACGTGCAGTGGAAATAATGAAATAACGTGTTATGCTTCTGATTGATGAGTTCTATCAGATTAGTGCTATGATTGATGGAGCTGTTAACGTTTTTTGCACTTAATGTTAGCCTTTAAATCTTAGACTGTCTGCTGGGAGATGTGATTAAACAGGAAGCTGTGAAATAATTGTAACAGGTTAAATGTATTAACTATGTAGAGTTAATATTTCATCGCAGATTCTAAACTCTTCAAGTTCACAATGTTTAATTTATTATTATGCATCAACTGACTGATATCCATGGTATAAAAACTATTTTTTGGAAAACCAAAAAGACCAGCCATCTGATTATTCCCTGAAAAGATTAGAAATGTCATGTATTGTTTCTTGTTATTTAAAATGAATACTTAAAATAAATTGTAGACATGTCGAAGGAATGATTCTCTGCTCAATTGTCCACTGCTTATCAACACCTCCTTTTTGTTGGCTCTGTGCTTTGTCTCTCCTTTCCAACCTTATTTTCTTTCTTTCTGCTATTTTCTTCAGATAACAATTGAAAACAGATTGCTTTTTGGTGCTGGGCTAATTGGGATGACATGGTTCATCAACACCTAAGCTGAACCGACTAAGTCTCTTTGGTCCGAGTGAGAATGAGACTCAGAGCAAATGAGAGTGAAAATCTTTACTAATTCTCTTGGCTTATTGCTTGTTAAGAAGGACAACCAGGTGTTATTGGTTCCTCCATCTTTTATAGATGCCTTCAAACAAACACAAGCCTTAAATTGTTTTGGTCGTATTGAGGTGTTTTTTTCTATATTTCATCTGTTTGTCCATTTTCTATGCCACTTATCCTGTCCAGGGTCACAGGGGGCTGGAGCCTATCCCCAATGTGTTGGATGAAAGGCTGCTGTCACCATGGCCTCCACACTGGACACCAGATAAATCACACCTAGACAGACAAACACATTGACAGTTATGTGAAGTTTATCTTGTACAAATAAATCACCCAGCGAGCTTCAAACTCAGGACCCTCCTTATGTGAGATAATTATGCTAATCAGTAAACTCACTTCAGCTTCATTCAACTAAATTCCATATTGTTCTTGGATTGTTTGGCTAAATATTGAGATTCATGCTACATCGCTAGTGCCATGTTCTTAGTGGTTGATTTGGGCAAATTCATGCATTCTTCTTAATGTATTTTAATGTATATTCACAAACATTGATATTGGAAAGCAGTGTCAGGTTATTGTACAACTATTTTGATTGGTTATTCCATTGTTCCATGTAGTTGTAAACCTTTTGTAGAGCTGCTCCTCGCAAAAGCCTGCAGATTCCACCATTATTTTTAACCACCCAATTCAAAGGGTGTGAAAAATCATTAAAGCTTTTGGCTGTAATTATGATAGCATATTACCTAACATTGGGCTGGTAGTTTTTTGTATTAGGAATAGAACATTTCAAAAATGTTTTTCTAAGAACGAAACATCCCTGTGTGAGAAGTGTTGCCTCGGGGTGTACTGATGATAAAACAGGACTGTGTAGTCACTCAGGATAGTAAGATGCAAAGGTGTCTCCTAGGTATTGCACACATGCACACACACACACGCACGCACTCACACGCACGCACGCACACACACACACACACACACACACACACACACACACACAGGTAATCAATATCTGCCCTATTGCTTTGACAGGGAGGGAAGGAAGGTAGAGTAGGAAGGAGGGAGAAAAGGTGGAACCAGAGCCAAAGACAAAGAAGGACGTCCTCTGGGGTTGGTTTATGGAGGCACCTCAGTTATTCTCCAGCTTTACTTCAAACAGAACCCCTAAACACTCACAGAGCAGCGGCAAAGGTTATTCAAAACCCAGCGGTACCTGGATGCTGGATCTGTTTTTAGTGGTTGGCACACAAAGGTTAGATAAGACACATTTATCTGTTTGGTGTCAGGCAGATAAAGGCACCATTGAAACAATGCATCTTTAAAACAGATTGGCAAAACCCACACTATTATAATAATAACAATGAAATATAATAGCAGCCCAGAATTGAAACCCCCAAGCAGCACAAGTTAAACTTTCAGAAATCTCATTAGAGAAAACTAAAAGAATACTTAAGAAATATAGTTGTATTTCCCAATTGTATTTAACTGCATAGCATCAACAACTGTTAAGTAGTCACCTTCATTGTGATCTTCAGGGTCACTGTCAAAATAATTAATGGTTCCCTTAAAAACTAACAATAACATGCTGTGTAGTTTGTGGAGACATTATGAGGCCACATAGAGGACAACGAAGTAGGACTAATAAATTGCAAACAAAAGTGGTGGTACGTCACGCAGACAGACAGACTGAATGCCGTACCGTACAGGGTTGTTTTGTTTTAAACTCCTCTATAAGATCCTTTATGGAAATAAAGAAAACAATTAAGTCATCTTCCATTTTGCTCTTGCTTTACTTCGTTCTTTTAATTAAATGTATTTTCCTTGATCTTAAAAAAATGAAGACATCCCAGCGTGGAAACTCAAGTTCTACTGACTAGTCTGCAGAAAACACTATAGAGAAGTCACGCCTCGTTCAATAACTAAGTAGACTTAATAGCAGTCAAGAGTTAACGACGCAGTAGGACAGTGGAGCGGCTCCTCTCTTCTGTGGATGCTGCTGTCTCCTGCCCAACTTCAAAGCCTGCTTTGAAGTCCCAAGGTGGAGATCTCTCAGTTCTCAGGGAGATATCTATCCTCTCCTCGCCCTCTTTTGTTAGCTAACGCACACAGATGAAAACGGGGTGGAGGCTGAGAGAATGCCAAGGGAAGATCAAAGTGTGAGGGGCAGAGGAGCCATGCAGTTAACTGCTTTGCCAGTCTTTGACTGAATGGATAATAGGAGAGGTGCTCTATTATTCTGTCGGCATCTAAGATAAGAATGAAAAAAACCATGTGGAATTAAAGCACACTTAAACGTACAATACATTGCACTACTGTACATTGAATGGAAACATATAAATGGGACATGGTTTCACATGTTCTCATTCAGCCATTGTGTCTGAGACTCTATCTGGCTTAATGAAAATGTGTTGACATAAATGAGTCTTTCTTACGTAAATCACCTTTTTTATGTGTCATTGTTTAATGTGAATGCAAATATAAAAAGTCCATAGGTTTTTTAAACAGTGTACAAATGCTAACCTATTCATGCTGAAAATATTAAGTTTGCAGCACTCCAGCCAGTCCGGCTTTTGTAAGAAATAAGTAAAGAGGTGTTTCCGCAGTAAGCGTTGCAGACATTGCTTTTGCAAATGTGGTTGAGCACTGTTATTTATTTGTATACTGAAATGTCTTGTCCTGACCGTCTGGTGGCCTTAGATACAGCAGTTACTTCAGCCTCAGGCTCTCCACTGTTGAAAGTAGACAGAAGGATGATTGACAAGTGTTGGAGGGTGAACTTGAACCAACTGAGGAGGAGGAACCGGAGGAGGAAAGGAATAACAATAGATGTTGCAGCCTTATTTTACATACTTGTTGTAGGAGCTGTTTCAATAAGGAAGATGCATCTGTTTCCATCAATACACGACACCTGTTTATATCCCTGTATCAGTTTATATTAATGTGGAAGCATATTGATTTTCCTCCAACCATCGCTATGTTGAATAAAGCAGCTGCACCTTTGTTTGACAATTTTAGATTAGAAATGACATTCGACTAATAAACGTCATTATAAACGGGATGCTAATAAGTTAGCAATTTAGCATCGTGCATCAGGTTTATTAAAGTGTCCCAGTGATGAATGCAGCCATTCATATGGGTATATGAGTGAAGCAAATAAAGTTATGTTTATGCAACAAATAAACGAGTAGTGCCAAGCCAATATGAATCCACCTTACATGAGTCCCGAAGCATCAAAAGAAAATATTGCTCAATTTAAATGTAATGACTGTTTCCGCTCAACCCGGCACTGGCAACTGGGCACAGCGCCCGTGCTCTAATAACAATAATGCGATGCTTTTTTGAAACGTCCTTCACACAACACTGTATGTGTGTGTAAGTGTGACTAGCTGAGCACAGCAAATTAATAACTTGGGTCCTAACTAAGAGGTTGAGTGCCTGTGAAATGTAGGAGCAAAGTGCACATTTTTAAGCATAAAGCACCATTTTAATCTTCCTTTGGAGTGTGATGGATCCACATTTGAAAAGGCACATTATGACTCACTGAAAATCCTGGATATAGGCTATATGCTATGCTGTGGAAGTTGTGTGTGTTATGACTATACATTACAATCATAATACTATTCAAAGTAACTGAATACAAGTTAATTAGAGAAACAAAGCATATTTTCAACAATGGTTGAATAAGCAAACTTCTATGTTATTACTGCCTTTGTAGATGCCATAAAATAGTGTCAATGCAAACTGAAGCACTAATGAATTCCTTTGTGGTCAGTGGAAAATGTTGTTGTCCGTAATTTAAAGGTCCCATGTCATGGCCATTTCTACTGATCATAATTCCATTGTTGAGGTCTACTAGAATAGATTTAAATTGCGCAATTTTCCAAACTCACATTGGTTTCTCATACAGCATCTCTGTATAGCATGTGTATTCACTCTCTGCCCTAAACGGCTTGTTGGGGCTCCTGCCCCCCCCCCTCCATGTGAGCCCAGTGTGCTCTGATTGGTCGAGATGTTGAGAGCTGCGAGGAGCGGACAGGCTTCCGATCCTCGCAGCAGATCGCAGCAACGAGCCTCTCGGCGATACAGCGAGAAGAAGCGAAACTCATCCTGAGCACACACAAACACTCACAGCCGAAGTAAAAACAATAAGTGTGGCTTGATATTGAGTAAGAAAAAGGTTTATAACGCTGTGAGAATGGGTCTGTGGAGAGCATTTCTCCGCGATCCCAACTTAGTAGCCCGAAAAACGTTTACCCATTTAAACAGTCGTGGTAGATACCTTGTTTGTTTTAAACATCATAAACACACAAACAACAATGAATACTTACAGGTTGTGTACCCGAATCTCCCGCTGGTCCAAACAAAGTAGGAACAGCATCGTTCTTCAGTGCCCGATACGCTGTTGTTACAGCCGCTGCTTTCCTGGTGCTATTAACTCTGTTGTGTGTGTGTGTGTGTGTGTGTGTGTGTGTGTGTGTGTGTGTGTGTGTGTGTGTGTGTGTATGCAAATGAGCTGTACGGTTGCCCAGATGTCATTGGCTGTCCCGCCCTCGTATCATCCGAAGAGGTGATTGGATCGACGTCATCCAATTCCTGCCTGCTTCCGGCACATCTTCCGGGGGAGGAGTACAAAGGCCGGGGACGGAGATCATTCGGGAGGCTCTGTGACGCCTCTAGCCTCTTGTTGTGCTTACTCGTTGTGCTCGATAATCCAGTGAATCCTCTGTGTTCAGTTATACTGCTTAGCAGCGTGTTGAAGTAGTGTTCTGTGTTTAGCGTAGTATGTGTGTGTAAAGAAGACCCAGGTTAGCTTAGCGGTTAGCACCTGTTGATCAGCAGCAGCTGTGTTTTGTTACAGCTTTTTCAGTTTCTTGTACCACGTTTCAGTGAGTTTTTTCGTTTGTACTAATTATTACTGTGTATAATCTGTCAAACTCCCTTTTGGAGTCTCTTTATTTTGGTTGTTGTCAACCGGTAATTGGCCCTTTGTTTGTGCCAGGCTCTATGCCTTATTGTTTTGTTCCACTATTATAGCTAAAATAAAACTACTTATAACTTTTACCAATCCCATTCTGGTTGTGTTGCTTCCCTTTGTTTCCCCTGGCCCAGTAGGGAACGTAATAGCGGTACATATCCGGCATGAATCGCTGAAAGGTTTGGGAAGCTTTGTTTCTTGAAAGGCTGGCAGAGGGTGTGGCCTCTGGGTATCCCCACGTCAGAGTACCCAGGAAGAAAATGAGAAATCTCCAACGAGGCGTTTTGGGGAGGTATTTTCTGTGTTAGAGTTTTACTGCAGACCGTTTACATGCATAACAACCTTCATAACACACAAGGGGACGGGTAATAACCGGAAAAGCATGACATGGGACCTTTAAGTGTCTTGGTATCCTTTAACTACATTTCAAATGTAAGACTTTTTGCCAAAGATAGATTCAAGATTCAAAGGTTTTATTGTCATATGCACAAAGCTACAGTGTAGAAATGGCAATGAAATTCTTCTGACCTGAGCTCCTCCAACAATGCAACATATATAATAAAATACAAAATAAAAAGTAGTGCAAAAAGACACATTTTGTAGTACTCAAAATCATTCACAGCACTGAAGAGTGATACTATTTGTGTGTGTGGATCCATTTGTGTTGGGGACCTGTTTAGACACCCCACACTGTGAGAGCCAAGTGGAAATGTACTTTAGAGAGTATTTCGGAGGCAGGAAGAAAAACCCAGCCACTTGAATGACAACAAAACAAAACACTCCAAAAGCATGATCGCACATAAGGGGACTTCTAAAGGTAAAGGTCTCCTCCGGCATGAAATTATTCTCTTTTACTCTCCGCCGTTATTCAGCCCTTAAGTGTATTATAATGAGTAGCAATCAAGGATGGATGCTTATGTTCTGCTCAGTAAGGAGTTAGGGCAATAAATTGGCACTATACATACTATGAAAAATATGTGGTAATTTAAAGCCTTTATACGGACAATATAAGCTTGATACAGAGGAGATGTAAATTGTATTGTGTTGAGCAGCAGTTAACTAGCTGTTTAGCTTTTTGTGTGGTTTTGCTGCACTTACACAGTAATCCCACTATCTGAGTGAATATAACCACAGGGGGTGCTGCTGCATAAGCTTGGTGTATCGCCAATTGTAAGTCCTGCTACTGTACAGTAACACAAACACACACACACACACACACACACACACACACACACACACACACACACA
>CALSBZ010046777.1:132196-144464 GCA_943591055.1 Gobionotothen gibberifrons
TATGGTAGAAAATGTAGACTCTTAGGTGTCATTAAGTGTTTTCACAAGGCTACAGTACTAAATTGCAATGACTCACATGGCTGCTTTCATGAAAGGGCTCAAGCTTCTTACTTTAGGTTTGTTGGGTATCTGCCAACAAAGAATAGGTGTGTAATAGCATTGTTTAAGGAAGAAGGAATTTACATATAAATTGGGAAGTGGAAGTGGTAACAGAGAAGGGTATATATGTAGATACGGAGGGAGGCTCTGGCAATACAAGGTTGTTGTGCAATGAGCGAGGCTGGCATGTGTGATCAACAGAAATGTTTTGGTGGCTAAAATCTCCATAATCTAGCTGCCGGGCCTCCTGGATCCCCATAACAGTCTCTGTATGCTTCTCCAGGGAGTGAATGAGAATAAATCACATAGGTACAGATTATAACAGATCTTTTGATATGTCTTCTCCATAAACCCTTGGAGATTAACAAGGTTGCTTGTCTTTGATGCATGTCGGAGAGACTTTGTCTCAAATTGCATTTTGTCAGTCTCTGTTGACCAAAGCTGTTGATTAAAGCATTGTCGTATGCATTTCCAACCATCTCACTTTGTATTCCCCAAGCCTCGTAGATCACAATCAAAAACAGGGTTCCCATACTGACAGCATCCGGGGGAAGCTTTACCAAAGGTTTGGATCTGATTTCTTATCTGATTGACATTTTAATGTGACCCACTCTCTTACTGTTAACACAGTTGAACATTTTCAGAATAGACTGAAAAAAGAAAATAATGCCATGTTGACAACATAAATAAATTATTCTGTCACAGTGTCACCTTTGTTTTATTACAGGGTTGAATCTATCCAAATACACATCCTTCTGCTTTCAGCCCAGCAGTGAAACCATAAACAGAGACATTATTCAAATATGAACAGATAATGCACACTAAACAGATATGAGGGCACTGAAATGTACTTCGGGATGTTTTTACTGACTCATTGTTACTCAAGACTCTAAAACGTGTCGATATACACAGAAGCAGCACCAGAGGCACCCAGTGCCTTTCCCTTAACAACATTGAAAATGAAATCTTATTTTCTTATTATAATTAGTTATAGTTAATACTTGTCCAAGGAGGAAGTAAGATACACAAATGTTACAACAAAAAAGGCACAATATACATTTTCTTCAGCCAATAGCGATAAGATAACCAATAAGTTCATATTTTTGTTTTTAAAAAAATTATTTTGTAAGCTGTAGTTTATGCACCTCTAAGGGTAAAAAGTGGAAAAGATAAATAGATGAGTAAAGATGGCTGATTTCATTTCCCATATCTCTGTCAAAACTAATCTAGAGCTTTATTCTTTAAACATTTTATATTCTTTAAATGTTAATATTTTTTTAAACAACTAGTAATACTGTTGAACCCGATGTCGACAGCTTATGAAATAGAATTTTGGAGAAAACAGAAATAGTAAATGTTCGACAGGTGTGCTAGTTTAGCTTGTCAGTAGACAAGATCTGGTAACCTGGTGTAATGTATACATATAACAAGACAACAGCAGCTTCTACTGAAGCCAGTCCCCAACTCCGGGGGCTTCCGGCCGGGGACTTCGGGTGGCAGTGTACGCCGTGAAGTTGTTTGCGGCCTGCCAGTAAACCCAAAGCAGAAGAAGATGAAGTGACGTCAGCAGCTCATTTGCGTAATCTTCCCTCAGGGAACTTATTCCGGTGTGAACGCGATCTGTAGGCCTACTTAGTTCCATGGGGGTACTAAGTGCCGGGGCACTAAGTGCCGGCACTAAGTACGGCAAAGTACTTGGTGTGAAAGCGGCTTATGTGACCTTGAAAATCCTCTGCTTTCAGTCAAAGAAAATGTTGTTAAAATCTGTGCTCAGGTTTCCTCATGTTAGAACTCTTGTGCTGTGAACTAGTTTAATGTTAGCTGTCACAATAACATTCACTTATATAGCTATCAGTGAAGCTTTTTAAAGTGGCTTATTTGAGTCAACAAATCAAAATGCAATGGTGGAACGCCTGGCCATGACCCCCTTAAAAGGCGTCAATGGAGTTTGAGGGCCAAACAAATGGAAGGTGTCTCCTTATTAGTGGCATATTAACAGAAAATGGATTTTGCCTGAAATAAAAGGTCAGGATAAATGACTTGTGAGCTGCTAGCTCAGCTATTTATTAGCCCTCTATCTACAATCTAAGAAATGACTGTGCCTGTGCGTCTCAGAGGGCAGAACAAATAGGAAAGCAGGGAAGCTACCTCTAAAATGTCATTCCATAATGTCAAACCATGGATTATATGTCAGAGTCTCAAAATACCTTGTGTTCTCAGTATGACTTGCTATTGTCTGATAAACTGCTGTCTTTGGCTATGTTGTTGTTGCCTTCCACTCACAATCATACTCTCCCAGTGGGAAGTGGGGAAAGTTGGCGCTTACCCAGCAGGAGGTGTGAGAGTTGGCACACTTTTGTTACTATCATTATTCCTGCTTTAGCTTAAGTAATTGATATAGTACACGGGTGATTAGTAAAGGAAGGGCTGTTTTCATAGGTCGGACGCCAACACAACCAAAAACAGAGTAATGTCCCTTGTTGCACCTTTAGAACTGGATGACTTTGATTGGCAAGGGCAAAGGCATGACAACATTATTTAAATTGTCCTGTGGCATTGAAATGAGAGAATCTTGTTTAATTACTGAACTTACTTTAGCATGATGCAAAATGAAGGGTAAGCATCAGTGTCAATCCCCTTTAAGCCATGAAGGCTAAAATCCACGGTTATGCTTATATTTCATGCTCTGCCCCTGCATCTCTTTAGTAAGCAACATGGAGATATGTGGTAATGAGTATAGCAGGGGAGAGTGAATGAGAGAGGGAGAGAGAAACAGAGAAACAGAGGGTTGTGTACGGGACTGTTTTGCATGCTTTCACCTTTGATTTACCTATAATTACCGTTGGATTTACCTTCAATGACTCAGCGGCTAAGCCAATCTCTTAAATTGGATTTCTGCATAAAGTAGCTTTCCCCGCAGATTGGTGTCCCTCACAGCTGCCTTATTACAATTTTGTTCCCCCTCTTCACCCGGAACCCCCCTTTCCACCACCACTGCTACCGCTCCTGAAATATTGGCATATCAGAACGCCCATAGAGGAGAAAAAAAAAAACGTTTTGGCTTGACTGGTCTCACTTTGACCAATTTGATGTGGTCGCCATAGTAACACAGCAACCCCTCCTTGCAATTGTGGTTGGGCCGCAGCGATGGGACTTGGGCTGATGATGACTCCATCTCTCATCCAAATGATGGTGATGAGACTGCTGCTCTCTGCCACAGTACATAAACACAGGCTACAGGAAGATAGAGGGCAGAAGAGGGAGGAAGAGTGGAAGAAGAGGGGGGGGGGGGGGTGAGCGGTATCACCCCACCGGGACCAGCACCGAGATATTGTACCAAAGCCTACAAACAAGCAATTAATAGGGCAATTATGCATCATGTTCCAGAGCATTTACATTCACATTTGCTCACTTTATTATCTCTTACTGCTATGGACGGATATTGGATAATGCAGTTAGTCGGGATTGGGAGTATATTTCATTCTGAGCAGTATGCTGTGGATGAGAATTGGCCTTGAGCTTTCCCCAGCTCCCACCCTGTGTCTGCCATACTTCTGCAATCAGACACAAAGCTGCTCAAATCATGATTGTTGGTCTTACTTCGTCTGCTGGTACTTATGTTGACAATGCTACATCTTTCATACTGCACACACACACCATATGCATCAATATTTGTTTGCATATATCCCAAATACTCAGATTTTTTGTTTTAAAGCAGGAACTCTCAGCATGTGTTTGCCGATACAGATGTCCTCTCCTTGTAATTGAAGATGATGAAGAGGCTGCCCGTGTGTGGGGATATTGCTCATGGACCACTTATAAATCAAACAGACAGAGTTTAGTAATTCTTGATGTGTTTTGTCGAATACAACCATCTTTAAACATGAGTTTTCCATTTCATTCTACACAATAGCATGAATTAACTGCACCCAGGGACATATAGAATGGAGCAGCCTTGGTGTCAGTCCTTAATCTTTTACTGACAATAACAACAACAGCCATGACAAATCCTTTGTCCGAAGCTATTGTTAAAGTTGTGGTGTGTATGTAACATACCCCACAAATAGCCTCAATATCTAAACATATTGGAGACAAATGCAGAATTCATGTATCCGTGAACAGGTTACTTAGCCATTCGTAGGGGAAATGTTCAGCCTTCCACACATTGTTCTGCACGACTAGCAGGTATGATGGAAAATTGTGATGTGAAGGAATGGAAAGCCACATCTGGACATGCCCTTCCCAGGAGAATCCTCCTCTCCTCCAACTCTGTAACCTTTGACCCGAGAAGTCTGATTAGCCGGCTCCCATGCTTTTATGTAGAAAGGCAGGAGAAATGCGGAGCCACGAATATGCAGATAAGGTATGCACCCTGGGCAGCTTTAACCACTCTGGAGTCCGAGTCAAGGTCTTCTACACTGTCAGCAATGTTTCAGTGCACACACTGTGTCTTGAATTTTCTCTCAGATTACTGTAGAGAGAAAGGTAGGAAAATGAGTTACAGAAATTTGTAGTTTTTGAAAGCACGCCACCTTGTTGATTTAAGTTTTTATGTAACATAAGACAGATAAACCTGCAAAGACTGATGATGACTGATGTCCTATGCTTGGGTTAGTGCTGGGTGGAAAGTTTTGACCAGTCATGATTTGGAAAATCTGTGTATTTGTTAGGGTTGTGGATATAAAGATTAACCAAAATGAGAAAGGAAAGAGAATTGAGGGGAATTATTACAGTACGTCAATCAGAAACCAAAACAATCAAAACTAGCACTACTTTTTACGTTTTTGTGTGTGTATAAGCGTAAAGGGAGAGAAAACAATGTGTCTGTATATGTACTACAAACAAGACAGAGGCAGCAAGACCAGGCCCTCTCTGCCAACATTACTCATACAGAGTGAGGTAAATCAGGCAAATCATGCATGCATGCAGGCGGTCACCAGTGGGGAGCCAGCTAGTAACAAGTTATGAAAAGTGACAAAAACAAATGGGATTCAAATGGGTCAAGTCATTCTTATGGAGGTTCAGCAATGTTTAACAGCAGTACACAGTTTGGGGTAGCTTCATTAGCTTATTAGGAAATAAATTAGGATTGTCATTTTAGACTGCCTAGTGTTCGGTTACAGTATGTTAGCTGGGTACAGATGGTGTCAACATTGTCTAGTTGTTTGTCATTGTCAGTTGATGAAGTGAAATAGCACTTTTCTGTTTATCATTTGTGTTTCCAGTATATATTCAAAATGGTGTCAGTCAAAGGAAGTTGCCTTAGGGCCGATTCACACTGGGGAGTTGTACAGCTTGCCACAATAATTACACTTGTATAAGGCTTGGAGGCATGTTCATGTATTGCAAGACATTTTTTGTTACATAGGTAAACATGTCACAGGACTCACAGGAGCCGTTGCTGCTGTTTTCCCATAGATATTGCTTGGCAATAGCTCGCCACAGGCCGCAATCGGACACTTCCTAGTGTGAATTTGGCATTATTGCAGTGGCGAACCGTCAGGGCCTTCAAGGTATTCAGAGAATACCATGGAACACTCAGATAAAACAAACAAAAAATCGATTTAATTATATAAACAAAATGTAATCAAATGTATGCTAAATGAATAAATGAGAATCGTATCTGTGTTATTGATCTGTAATATTACAGTGTTATAGGGATGTAACGATATATCGAATATCGCGATATCGCGGTAAATAGATGTCTCAATACCGTCGTGAGACTGACAAAATCTACCGCGATTTTTTTTTTTATAATTCTTTTTTTTTTTTTTTAAACCTTTATTTAACCAGATGGTCCCATTGGGATCATCGATCTCTTTTTCAAGGGAGACCTGTCCAACATGGCAACAAGTAAGTTACAACATGAACATAAAACAACAGATAACACAAAAGGACATCGTATTATGCTACATGTACATACCTAGAGACAGAGACAAGTACCAACAGTATATTTATATCTTGCCCTGTCAATAAGCCTAACCTTCTTGGCAAAAACTGTATTGTTTTTGAAGTGGTGGAGAGACAATGCACAGTTTTACCCACTGCTGTCACCCATGGCCAAAGCATATCTCTCTGTCCCAGCAACATCAGTACCAAGCAAGAGAGTTGTTTCCACAGCAGGGGATTTTGTAAACGCCCAAACATCCCAGCTTCTACCTGGAAATGTGGACATGCTCATATTCCTAAAAGATAACCTTGATGATGCTGAGTGAGTGAGTTAGTGAGTTAGAGTTGAGTTACTTGAAAAACTAAAGTGAAACTTGATTTATTGCAGGGTCTGATTATATTGTTGACACTTTAAAATACTACTATCCTACTAAAATGATGTACAAATCAGATGTATTATTTAATAAAGGAAAACAAATTAAAGTTAAAAAAAATAAAATAAAGAATTCACTTTTTTTCCCCTTTATTTTTCAATATCGCGATAAATATCGTACCGTGAGTTTTTGGTATCGTTACATCCCTACAGTGTTACGTTGATTTGTTTGTCCTTCTCTGTCCATGCACTACGCATTTCAGTGGTTTTGTGTTAGAAAAAAAGAGCAGCGGCGGAGGGTGTGTTTGTGTCTACAGAAGGTCCAGTTGTGATAGACACGGTTCGCCACTGCATTATTGGTTCAACCATCTTGGACAGCATGTCACTAACTCATAGTATTTCATTATTTCATCATTTTTACAAGGCAAACAAGAGTTGAATTGAAAGGTTTCTTTCATTATATTACAACCATGATGAGTTGAATTGAGCCACATTTGTATAAAAAATGTATAACACGTGATGAAAAAACAATAATTTAAGTTAAAAACGGATTTGAATCGGCCAACATGTGATCATGTCAAAGAAGTGCTAAATCCTACTGTGACAAATTGCTTCAGGGTCACAGTAATTATTGTTTTTGTTGTTTTCTTATCTTAATAATTGTAATAATCCTAATAGGGTACAATACATATATCCCTAACATTTTTGTTTAGTTTACTGGTATGTGGTGGGCGTGGCTATATTGGAAAAGATGATGTCAAATGTTTGTGCGAACCAATCAGAATTTACCAATACAAAAATAGAATCAGAATGTGATGCTGCCAGGGAAATGGCCCTGTCAATCAAACTGATTAAGCCACACACACAAGGCAAGATGAAGCCAATAAGTTCAACTCTTAATAAGTTGTATCAGTATAAATGGAAGTTTTCTGTGACAGTCTTGTGTTAACTGTTGCTAATTAATACATGTATTTAAAAAAATGCAATTTTAAATCAAGTATTAAGGTGTTTTACTTTACTAAGAAAGATCATGCCCGTCTAGTATGGTCGATAAATAACTACCTCATGCCACACATATTTTTTTAAGGAAGTTAGAAAACACTTTGCTCAGGTCTTGGGGGTGGCATACAATACAATGCCCCCCACTGTGATGATAATAGGATCATAATAGAAAATGGAAAGAAAAATTTAACTGGAGCACGCATCTCCAGAGACTGTATGAAGCAATAATGGCATGGCATTGATTGACATTTCGCTGTTGTTTTTAATCATAATAATATGCTTTCAAGTTAGGCATGGAAATGACTTCATGATCATATAATGACAGCTCAGGAGCTGTCAGGGAAGGATAGCATCTTTATTGTTTTCCGTCATTGCATGCTGACAGCGCCTTGACTTACAATGAAGAAACTCATTTGATGTAGAATTATTGATAGTAGTTATTTAAATGTGTGGTTGCTTTTTGTTTTCACCCAGCAATTCCTTTTTAAGTAATAGCAATGCATTTCAGGCCGTTCATGAAGACCGTTGGTTCAGGTACTAAAGTTTTGTTTTGGACAACCAGAACACATAAAAGCTATACAGTACTTTTGAAAGTCTAATAGTCTTGTCCAAGTGACTGCAGTCTGATCAAGGCCTTTTCACTCTTATCAAAAAGCAGCTCTCCATTCAACACAATGAACACAACATAAAAGAACACGGCTAGAAAGGCTTGAAATTTGCATTTTACCTTTGCTCACAGCCAATTACAGACAGGCACTATTTGTTGTTTCTTTTCATTTGGTGGTCTAGTTTTTCAAACTAGAAGCGGAGGTGAATGCATATTCATGACGGGGCTATGTGCAGGCCATTAGTGGTGTGTGTGTAGGTGGGCACAGGCTCATAAACAAGTGCTACCATTAGAGTGCGTGAATGCCTCTGACTCTGTTGCCAGCACTTGGACTCTCCTCAGTCAGTAAAAACTGTGAGAGACTTGATTAGAAGGCTGAGGAAATAAAATATGTATCTTCTGTGTCACAGAGAATAGGCCCCATATGGATCTTGACCAATTTAGGGAGGAGAAATTAATGCATTTAAATAAAACACTTAGTAGTGCCACATTAGGGTACACTATTTATGCTGTATGTCCTGTATGTCTTCGACAAAACAAGATTTTCCAAATTGCATTAAGGTGATATCTTTGAAAAGGGATTATAACAAATCTATATACAGACTATTCTGTACACCTTTTAGTCTTTAACTTGTTTTTTTATGGCTGAGAAACAGCTCTACTCTTCTTTCTTGACCCCCATGTTACGGGTCATTAACATTAACACTTAGAGACCCATCGACAAAGGTACATACGGATACAATGTTGACAGTACTAAGGACTATTGGCTCATTAAGGACCTCGACTTGCTAATAAGCCTGAAAGAGTTCAATACAATATTAATGGCATAGGATTTTTCACAACCACCATTTCCAATGACCATTCAGTGAGGTCTACTAATTATTGATGGGCTGAATTAAAAGAAGGACTTCATAGCATCTCCTAATGAATGAAAAATGCAGGAAAGCTTGCAGAGTGCACTGCATGCTAATGAAAAATAGCAATAATTACTAGAAAATACATATATTATGCATTTGTGTGTAATCTACTCCTGCTACCATCTTAAATTATAAGTGTGACTGTTTAAGACTTTGTTTCTCAAAGTGAATCGTTCCAACTGTGAATTTCCAATTAGTATGGCATTTCATTAAATGTTAATTGATTTCGGAGGGTATGGTTTTGTTTCATTTAAAGATTGCAAGGTGGTTTCTTTACAAAACTAAATAGGACGATAAGCAACCCATGTATGAATGTATGATCTGCAAATACATTTGATACGGATTTTTTTTTTGAAAAACACACTTGTATCAATGAGATTGCTTATGTCAATTTGCCTGCATTAACACTCACCCACATATACAGGAAATGTGCTTTACATAGCCCACAGGAATAGATTATATTATGCCTGTTTTTTCTTTGATGTCAAGACTGTCCTGTGTGAATTGCAGTATAGCCATTATCAACGGTTCCCAGTTAGACACTCTGAAAGGACCTGTATTATTTTGTTCTGCAAAAAACATGTTTGTTAAACCACCATAATTAAAATGCTTGACAGTCCTGCAAAACCAGTCTTAGAGTCTCCTCAGTGAATCAATTTAAAGGAAATGTTCCATGCACTTAATGACGACTTGTCAGAATAATATGGCAGGTGTTGACAGGACACTACAAATCATTGAAGAAACGGAGGTGCTAGCAATGAAGAGTTCAAAGGAAGAGGAAAAGTGAAGATGGGAGTGTAGAGACGAAGGTTTGCTGATTAGGTGACACAGTTTTCCTTAGCATAGTTGCCTTTAACTTTGTCAGTCTGCCCACACGCTTTCAAAGCAGAAGAAAAACATAACTCCCCTTACGTGCTTTCTTTCCTCTTATGTCCCTCTTTTGTGTGATATCCAAGCGTTTCTCTGTGATCACACTGGAAGCACTGTCTACACTTGTGCCACAGCATCTGTCTCTCATTAAAATCTGGAGTGCGAGTAAAAACACACTGACCCTGACATGTGTGATTGTTTTAGCATCTTTGTTACAAGAGCCCTCTGTTATTTATCTACTTTACTAACGTCTGTCCCTCCATCCCCCCTTTCTCTCTTTCCCTTTCTGTTTTCCCGTACCTCAGCCCTTTGTGTGGGCTTTTGTTCTTCCTCACAGCTCCCACCTTGAATTCTGAATCTCTAACACGTATGCAATGCAGCAACAACAAAGCCTTCTTCCTGCCTCTGTCTTTTTTCCTTTCATCCAGGGGCAATGAATGGTAAGAGAAAATGCTATAAGACAATTAGACAAGGCCACATGATGCTGTAATCGCTGAGCCCACTCCCTCACAGCGACAGGGACATTGATGTTCCTCCCAGAGGTTCGACACAGATAGAATAATAAATGATCAGACTCACACACATGCCGTAGCAACATATATTCATTTGATGGACATGCCGTTGCCTATGATTGTTCCGATTTCAAAAGGCATTTTGATGACCGAGCGATTCAAATGGACAGCTAACATCTGCTTCTAAAGTAACAATCAATACAAAGCTGTTACCTCACCAGGATACCTCATTATGGTGGTCCCTACAAAAGCCGCTATTAGCCAAGTTGTCTAAGGGAAAACGGGTTGTTCTGACTGGGGATAAGGGGACGTGACATGCTGAGGCTGCATTTAGGGGGCGGCAGGTGACAACATGTATAGATCTTAAAAGGTGGCTCCCTTGGAGAGATGAGAACAAAATGTTGCCCGGAGGAAGCTATCCAGTTTTTATCAGTTTCATACTATTCCTGTGTTGCTTATTTCTTTTCCTCTAACACTTCTTGTGTTGGGTGCAAGGCTACAAACAAGTTTCCCTCATTCAAATTAAAAAAAACTATCCCTCTATTTCATTAAAAACGAAGGCATTCTGCAAGTGCTCATTCAGGCACTCTCTCAGCCTGTTGTATCCATTGTTCCTCCTGTGGAAGGTGTATTATTATCTGGCCATGTCTAGTCAGTGTTTTTGGATCCTTCAGCTATTTTCCATCTCTGTCAAACCAAACCCTGCAATGTGTTTTGTACAAAATGTAAGGATGTCTATATGAATTTCTTATAGGACAAATCCATGTATATTTCTGTTTCAATGCTATGGAGCTATATGTGTGGTCCATGATGATGGGGGGGTGGATGCTTGTTATTGCCTCATATTTGGTATTACATATTTGTATCCACTTCACATGGAGAACTACTGTGTATTCTATTGCAATAAAAGTCAGGAGTTTGAAAAATGTAAAACATTAGCTGTTGTAAAATGTTTGCTTTTAAAATCACACTTGACAAATGGCCACTTAAAGCGCAGACAATTTATCTTTGGTCGAGAAAGTGTTAATCCAAGGAAAAAACGAAATGCATTTGCTAGGATGGAAGTTAACATGTCCTCAAGTCCTCCATTCAACTGTTTCTCAAATGACATGCACAGAACATTTTAATCACAGAAGTGGCGCCATAGCACTATTGCAGAGCATACACATTTACATAAATGCTGCTGGCTGTGCTTTGCTCACTACTTTTCATTAAAAGGAGACGGAAATGTTATTACAACTGATCATAAATGGAAACTAACACACAAAGCTATTCCTTAAGAAAATGGATGCCTGTTCTGAATCAGAAGGCACTATCAACATACTTTATTTAAATGCATCTGTTTGACACATGTCTGCCAGAAAGAAATGGACTATGAGCAAGTTGCTTCCTCAGAGATCTGTTCAGGAAGACATTTTCCATAAAAAAAGATTTTCTGTAAAAAGATTATTGAACAGTGACACCATTTTCAGTTAGTCTCACTACAGTAGAGGGTTGAAGCAGGTGGTCAAGGCACTAGTGTGTATCTTAAGAGAACACTCAGAGCTGTCAAGACTTGCAGTGCCATCCTCTTCTTCCTTCTCAAAAAGAATTACACCCAGTCCTCGGCACACTGTGCTGTATTTCTACCCTTGTAAAGCGAGATTTACATGACAGTAAGTGGGATTATAATGTACAGAACTGTCATCAGGCATTTATAGCTGTGGCTGCAGGCAGGGGATTTATATTTGGTCAGAGTTTCTGTAAAGTACCAGCACAGAATCCCACAAAAGTTTATCTTATTTTATGTGTTCTGCTTGTTCAATTATTGTTTCTCATTATGATAACCAAGTCAGAACTGTGTTCCTGATTAATCGGACTGTAATGTCAATGCAAAAAGACAAGGCATTATCATGTAATTTATTTCTGTGATGCTAAGATTACACATGTCTTTACAGTGTAGCTTTCACGTGTGTGGAGGAAACTTCTGTGTAGCAATGCAGTGGGAGTCACCGACTCA
>CALSBZ010046777.1:144474-168545 GCA_943591055.1 Gobionotothen gibberifrons
AAAACTGTGTCAAAGGATGAATACCTAAGCAAATTATTTCCCTAACAACGTGTATGTTTTAAATGTAGTTTCTGCCTCTTATTGACAGGATATAATAGGTCAAATAACCACACAAGGTTGGTTACAGCAGCGTATTTCTTTTCCGCCTGGCAATTTCTAAAATAAATGGCATGTCCGACTAAAAATAGTAATTTGTTAGCTTGTAAGGATGATGGGCATTTAAGCCGAGACTTAACAACACCGCCTGACAATGGAACCATTTCAGAGTTTTCAATTATACATTTCTAGGCTCTGAAGTGGAAGCAAGCCTTGCTTGAACGACACATTGAGAACTCCACCTGGCAGCAAAATGAGAAAGCCAACCTGATTTGCATTCTGTGGCAGGGCTGTTAACTTGTCATCAGCAGCACTTGACAATTGAATGAAAATAAACATCTAGAAACCTGCACTCTGTGGAGTTAAAATCCAATTTAAGTTAGTCTTGTTCTCTTGTTATTTTCTCTTTTCTTTTTCACATTCAGTGTATGATTCCGAGTTAATTTATTATTCACCTTCACCCTGCTCTCTTGTTTACAAACACCAGCTAGAGATACTCCAGAGATGACAATGTGATGAAGCTGAATTCAGCCGAGTCAGAATCGTTTTGTTGGAAAAAAGAAAAGAAAATCAAGCTTGATGTTTGTCCAAACAAACTGATGTTGTAATGTCTGCACATGATCTCCATCGTACAGCCAACTGTTTTATGAGATTTTGTGTGGGTATTGTATTAGTGTGGATACTAAAAGTAGATTTAAATGAATGGCTGTGTCAATAGGCTCCAGATTTTCCACAAAGTCTTCGAACATCTCGTTACGGTTTGCGTGGAGAGGGGGACATTTTCAAATGCCTCAGCGCTGCAGAGTCAACCAAACACCCCTTAAAATATTCCCAATCAGATAATATTTTTGTTTTATAGCGCAAAGCTGGTTTTAACTGCTCTATCCTTGAATGCTTGGAGCTTGGTAAATGCTACTTTGGCAGATCAAAACATCATGCCCACAAAATCAACAATCTGTACTCCTAACAAACAGGTTTAACATTGACTTCACTAAATAAATATTTAGAAATCCTTGTTTTGGTAAAAAAATAAGATTCTACATCCTGTGTCAATCTTTATTTTTTTAAGATCCTCCAACATTTGTATTGGGCTAATTCATCAATTTACCATTGTCCTCAGTGAGCCCATCAGATCTACATAGGAATGAGTCCTCACTGAGACGGCCATGTTACAACGCCATGTTTGCTTAGAAGCCCAGCACAGAAAGACATAACACTATCAGGTCTTTACAGGTCAATGGCTATCAAATGTCAGTCAACAGCTGCTATAACCACCGAGATACTCTTATCTACGATTCTGTTTCCACAAATATGGATATAAGTACTTTTAGGTGAATTTAAATGTTAGTACTTCATCCAAAGTTTTCAGAACAACAGACCTTGGCAACCCACAAAAGTAACAAAAGAGCTTCTTTTATCTAGACTTTTTGCAGTAGTGCCAGTAACAAACGAAGTGACTTGTAGTCCAAACATCAAAAGGCCGGATGTGTGTAGATAGTGGAGGTGCTGGAGAAAGATTCAAGGAGGCCAGCATCTGTCTGGTCAGTGTTCAACACTCCAGGCTGACTCCTCAAGCTTTTGAAGTCAGTCTCCTTTAAGTCACCTGGGAATACATTCTTGAAAGAGATGGAGCTGTCGATAATCTCTGTTTTTTTTCTTTTGCAGTGCTGCACAACAGGCCCAATGATTAGAATGATAAAACTCTCTGCCCATGCTCATGTAATGGGCATTGGACTTAACGACAGTATTAGCTGGTTGAATGGATCAACAATTAAACTGAAAGGTAGACTTTAATTAAATGTATTATGTCTACCAAATTCACTTAACTGCATAAGGTTAGTTAGTATTAGTAATAGTATTAAGTTGAACCTAATATTTGGATTTAAACGTAATGTTATTGCTTTAATCTAACCTAACATAGTTATGTGAAATATGTTTACATAATGCATTTAATTAAAGTCAACATTTCTGTTTTTTCAGTGTTTTTTCAGTGTTTTTCTAGTGTCAAAATGTGGTTGAAGATGGTTAGATGTCTACAGTACAGATAATATTCACATATTTATATAATCATTGAATAGCTTTGACACAAAATCAGGTTTAATGAAGGAATATATTTCAGAAATTAGATTATTTCATTGAATAAATTAAACTGTTGATGACTGTTGAAATACCAGTTATATACTCTAAACGACTTACACACTTTACACTTTAGAGCTACATTTAGCCACATTCTGATATCTTTTGACCTCCATTTCACCATATCTAAACGTACTGATATTACTTATTTATGCTTATAACTCTAGGGACTGCTAGCAACACAAGATGTCAACATCTGAAAGTGTAGGAGAGGCCTGCAGCTTTCCATTTAGCAAAAACAAATTTGAACTCCTGTATACATTTCTGTATCTGAACCGCTGATATCATCAAGAACAATACAAAAATATATATACTTATATTTGACATAATAGCTATTGTTCTGGTTGTGTGAACAGCATTTAATATTTAAGAAACAGTGACATCATCTGAGAAGTCACACAACCTCTCAGATAAATAAGGCGTGTGGGATAAGACTAAAATAAATTACAACTTTCAACAAGTCATTTACTCTGGAGACTGGAGTGCCACGGATATAGAAGTAAACAACATATTTTTATTCACAAACACACTTCTGTAGAGTTGTGCAGACATGTCTCCCTGCCCCCCACTGTGTACCTGCGTAGCTCAGATGTAGGCTCCAAAAGACTCAAAAACTGCCTGTGATCTAAACATAGAAGAAGTAAGGCGAACGGCAAAGTCTAACTTTGATGGAGCATTTTTTATTTTTCAGTCATAACAAGCACATACACACATATACAGACACAAAATAACAATAGAAACTAGATGCAAAATTAAAGATTGAAGATATGTAACTGAGCTTTTACAGACCGGGGGGTGTGTGTTATATTTTTAACATGTATGCAAAACACACATCAGTAGTGTCAAACATAAAGAGCAAGCTTCACATTTATGCCACACAGCGTACACCAACAGTGTTTATTTTTTTAGTTTCATACAATACATGTAATGATGGGAATCTCAAAGAGAGCTTTGTGTGCCAGATACTTTACTGTAGATGTGCCTCTGAGTAGCTATTCTGCTCTCCAGTAATCAGGTTTGGGCCTCAGATGGTTTTATCAGTTTAAAGTTGAATAGGTTAAAGGGTCAGTTCTTTTTTTTTCTTTTAAAGCAGATTTAAACTGATTCATTGAATCCCTATAGACTTAATGCATTGCAATGTATATATTTTTTTTTTACATGGGTGAACTTAAAATCAACTCCTATGTTTTTTGGTTTGTTTTTTAAATTGTGATCATATTACATTGTACTAATTATAATAACATATATCATCATCTCATTGGACTGCATACAATACGTTCTAATTCAAATACAATACAACAGCTGGCATCACATGGAAGTTCTGAAAAACTAAACCAGTATACTATTCAACTGTTAGATTTTAGATATCTTTTTTTTCATCTTTTGATTGGTTGATTTGATTGCATCAGTTAATTGTACTGTTGTAATCAATCCTCTCAATACTTTCTGACTTTGATTTTAATATTCTTTTGAAATATGATTGAGACAGAAATATCAATACCATGCTTATATAAAACCCAAATGACTTTCCCGTTGAATTCTTAAAAATAATCAACATAAGACACAAATATAATACAGGACTAGTATTATACACACACACTCAACTCCTAGTGTATCATCATTTGCTGACAGACGCACAAAGATAAAGACACATTTGAAGAACACACAGAGATGATAACACACCTGCTGTTATCATCAGAATGTCCATGGTGGTATTAGGATGAGCACAAGCATATTTACCCCGCTCATTCATCTTGTGCTGTCCTATCTATCTGGCAGCGCTGAGCAGACACACATTTCTCCCTTTCCAGGGTACAGATGAGATCTATTAAGCTTTGCTCTGCTATTATCTTTGGTTCCTTTCCGCTCCCCTGTTGCATGCATCCTAGATTTATTTTCTTCCCGATTCTATTTGTTTTCTCTGCTCTGCTGCTCTTCCTCTTCCTGTGCTTTTAGGTCTCGGTCTCTTATATTTCCATTCTTACTTTACAATACTCTCCATCCACAAGTCGTTACATTAACTCTCCTCTCCTCTTTAAAAAGAAAAAAATGTGATCACTATCTTTTCCTTTCATCTCTTTACTATTTACTCCTGCTCTTGCCCCTTGTCTTGACCACCTCCTCATTTCTGTTTTCTTTGGTTTGTTTCTTTTGATTGCTTCTTTCTTGTCCTGTGTTCTTTCCTCTCCTCTCCTCTCCTCACCTCTCCTCCTTTCCTCTTTTCCTTAGAGGCTGTTAGAGTCTTATTTTGTTCTAAGAAATCCAGCCAGTCTAGCCCGTCTGCATGATTATGCACAGAACCACTGATTGGTTCCAGGGAAATCATTCCAGTGGAACATGATGTCCTGGATTGAAATAACCCACAGAGTAACAAAATAACTCACATTTCCTCTCCAATTTGAAAGTCGCAAACTTTATATCCCCCAATTTCAAGTCTGATCAGACACCCAAGACTGTCCTTAAGTGATTAGATTTATATATTTTCCCATATTATGGATTACAGTAATTGACAACTCTATCCTTTTATTTTAAGGCCCAATACTTCAGGGATCACGTTTTTCATTAAAACGGAAGGGATATGGCAAGGTAATTTGATGCATCTGCTACTAGGTGACAGTTTCATTAACTAGTTTCTTTTTTCCCTGACACCTGGATTATCACAATCTATAGTGTGGCGGACTACCTGTTCAAACAGATTTGTCTGATTATTTCTTTCACATTAAATTGATTGAGCTACTTCTTTCCTCTGTATCTTTTTTATATAGTCATCCATCTCATTATTATTCCTCATAAAATAAAGTGTTTGGTTCTGGTGATGTTATCAGATTACACTTACATAGTGTGACAAAAGGTGTACCACATAACATTAAAGGTGGGGTAGGTACGTTTGAGAAACCGGCTCGAGATACACTTTTTGTTATATTCCATGGAATGCTCTTAACATCCCGATAGCAATGAATATCTTAAGTGCTTTGACAATAAATCCATAAAAAAACGTCATCTGTGGAAGCCGTACTACTGTAAAAAGCACGACCAATCATTTTTAGCCGGCCCGGCTAAAATAACTGGATGGCCTACCTGCCTGTCAGCCTTCCATCTGTGCACAAACTTATCTCGTGCCCTCATTGGTCATGTGCGCGTTCGTGTGTGTTGGAGGAGGGGCTCTATAAGGAAGTGGCAGATTTTTTCCGGCTGTGTATTTTCAAATTATAGCGCACTCGAGCTGGTTTCTCCAAAATTACCTACCCCACCTTTAATGTTACAAATATTTAGACTTTGTGTCTCATATTGTGTAAGAGGGGAGTTTAATAAAATGCTAATTTATGTTCAGGAAATGCTAAGGCCTAACTTCAAGGTGATGTGAGCTGAACTTGGATTTCTAAATATCATCTCTGAAGTACTCAGAGAACAATGTATTTTGCATCTACCTTTTTTTTCTGTATGCATCGTGAAGGTCATAGGTATATATAAATAATAGATCAGCTGTCTTGCTTTAGGTTTTGTGTTTGATGCCCTGGATGTAAATACTTTTGAAGTCCTTAAATAACACTGTCAAAAATGTGTATAAAAGTGAAAGTTTGTGAACAATTGCACTGGAAAATTCTATGGTATATCATTCCAACACATATGCCAGTCCAGAAAAAACATCTAAACCCTTACTCACTTTGCCAGAAAGAACAACAAGGACAAAGAGATGAATACTCACCCAGATGTTGTAAAGTCAAAGAGAGGCAGGAACCAGATTTGCTAACCCAAGAAGTGGGCTCAAAAGTTCCGTACCTACTGACTGAGAATCAAGTACATGTAGCTACACAACAGCAAACCAATCTAAAGGCGTTAGTGAAAATGAAAAGTGATGAAATACAAAGGATCAAAAGACTAAATCTTCAAGGCCCCACCTTTTAGAAGCAGAACAGCCAAGGCAGACCAACCTCAGCCCAGCGGGGTCTGAATTCAGAGAAATAGTTATATATTTTTCAATACTATAAAAATTTGAGAAAAGTTTTCTGAACATGCTTTAGGCCAAAACAGAATGTTCAGCTTACAAGCATACTGAAGGATTTTAGACAATCTCACCTTGCATCAAGCCTCACCTGTCAAGGTCAGACATATAAGAAAAACGTGCTTCATATAAAGGTCACATACACATACAGTACACACACATTCCCTCAAGCCAACCTCATGTCTCCCACGTGAAGTAATTGGCCTGACTCAGAGGAATCTCCTATCTGAGCAGTGGTCTTGGGTTGCTATAGGTTTATTTCTCAGAGGACCTGACCTAGCATAGCTGCAGCTTATCTAAGGCCTGATAGGAGGTTCAGCAGCACGCACGCACGCACGCACGCACGCACGCACGCACGCACGCACGCACGCACTGGCATGAATAAAAAGTTACACATGTATTTTGTTCTTTTTTTCACATTCACACACATGCATACACACACACTTACTGCCTTGAGTCTGTTGGTACATCACCCACTCAGGGGTAGCCTTGGTTAGTCTGTTTGATGTCCAACCCTCTGCAAGATTAAAAACAATCAACAACAACAATAGCAGCAGCAGCAGCAGCCACAACAACAACAGCTCCAGCATATGGCTATTAAATCTAAAAGGCGCTCATGCATCAAAAGGAAAACTAGATTTCTATCATTATTATCAACACTACTGTATGTGGCTGCTTCAGGGGCTCATTTTAGCAAATATCATTTCCTATAGACAACAGATTGGGCCATGCGATGGGTTGAGTGTGGAATGAGCAAATATGCTAATAGGATGACAGAATGGAATGCATGAAGAATACATACAGTACACCTCCATGCACAGATAAACAAACACAGAAAAAAGAAAATAAGAACAGCTGATGGTTTACAATGTTGCTGAACAAAACAAAGATAAGGTTGAGTTCAAGCCAAAGAAAACCGTCAAATTAGTTGACACCCACAGCCTTATGTTTGGCAAATTATCCCTGATGAGCCCCACAAATGCAGGAGATTAAAGCTTTCCATTCCGACTGTAAGTGAGGGAAGGTCTCAGTCTCAGAACAATGCAGCCTATTATAATGTATTACTCTGGGACCAGGTTGCATGCCTCTCGGTTCCCATTTCATGTTATATTACACCTCTTGTGCTCCTGACCTGTGGGCTACGCTGAAATCTAACCTAATCCTGGCTACCACTTCTACAGGTCAAAATCAAGAAACTGTACACTAGTCAATATGTAAAGCAAGCTTATACTGTACTGTTGTGAGAGTTAAGAAGGAATGCTTGAGATCCCTTTAATAGTGGATAGGTTCAGACCAGAGAATATCTTAAGATGGCTGCTACCAACATGAAAACACTATAGAAATGTGTCTGACTGGGGATACTATCTAACATGGTGCCTATTACATAAGCCCACATCTCCCCGGTGCCGTGTCAGAGGTCAGCCCTTGAGTTATGATTATTACGACCACAGGGGAGTACGTCGTGTGGGATTTAGGGTGCTAGGCATGTCTCATTCACCCTTCAGCTGTCACCAATCCCCTCCAGAGTCCATGCCTCAACTGACTGACAGGTGTAAATAATGACTTGAGTTCAGAGGTCACCAGTCAACATAAGCACACAGGCCAAACACAGCTGCATGCAACCTCTGAAACATAGACCTCACCTCCCTGAGGATTCCATAATTAAGTGAGGGTTTCCATCAGTGAGCAAAAAGTCTGGACTTGTAGAGCCTTTGAAAAAAATATTAATTTATACAACAGATTCACTCCTAAAAAGCTGATGATTTCGCAGCACTTTTATTCATTGTAATTCATCTGAAGAGTGTAAAATAATTTTGAAAAGCTTTATTAAGTTGATAAATCATTAACTTATCAAATCGATTCACTTCCAAGCCGCACTTCGTAATTTAAAAAACATTATACTGTTTATTGCCTTTTTTCTGCTCAACATTCATCATGCTGTTCACCTATGCTGCACTTACAGGAAGAGAGCAGGGCCTTTGGAAACAAGATGGAGGAGGGGGAAGCTCTCATTATGGCACCGCACATTCCAGAAAGTGAGAGATCAGCCTGGAGGCCTCAGCAGATGACAGCAGCTGCATTTCCCAGCCTTATGAGGATGCTGCTAGTGGTGGAGATGGTAAGTGGAGAGGACGGGGTAGATATGGGATGGAGATGTCTAGAGGGACTTAGTTATCATTTGGAATACTTCTTCTCCTTTCATCACTTTGGATAATGCCTCACATGTGGGCGTAGGGGGAAAAGGGCGGTATCATGGGGGAAGGGGTGGGTGTTGGGTATGGAGGGATCTTGTTCGAGGTAGACAGAATGTTATAATTGTATTGAAGTTTTGAAGGCACCACCCCCCCTACCTTTATTCCTCCAAGATTTTTGAGCTTTAAGTTGTGACAAACATGTTTTCCACATGCATCAGATTTAAGGTTCCACACTGAAAAAACATCAGGGTTGTAAACATTTACAGTGTCAGAATATTCTGCTAAGAAGGCATAAGCTTTACCAATGTCCACTGGGAGAATTGGTTTGTGAAATACTGTCTGAGACCAGAAAACGTACATATGGCAATGGACTTTACTCGTTCATTCCTACTTTTTTGTCACTTTAATCCGTCCTTTTTCTTTGGCATCACTGACTGCAGAAAGGTGAAAGGCCTCTGTGAACATGTCGAAGAGAGGGCAACTAAGAGAGGACATTCAGATGGCTGCTGTCTATAGCAATTACATGTACCAAGACTGTGTGTCTGTTTTGGCTGTTAGCGTGCGCTGAGGCTGTTGTGTCCCTCTCCACTGTCTTTAACAACCGATCGGCTCTCCCCTGAGAGCCACTTAGTCGGTCCTCCATCCAGCCTCTTGAGTTACAGCTCACCAACACACATGCTCCCATCAGAGCAGCCACCATCTGGACACACATACATACCGAAACACGCTTAAGCTCTTAACACACACACACACACACACACACACACACACACACACACACACACACACACACGTGGAAACATTCATAAAACGATACATATACCTGCATTCATGAACATTGCAATGTATAGAGCACTTTATTGACCCTGAAAGTTCAGAGACAGCTTGTCAGGGTTCTGCAGATATGAATAATTTTTCCATGTGAACTCTTCACAATAATCACTGCAATCGTCCGATTCAAGTTGCCAAGTGAAGTGAATGAAATTACCCTGTAGTTCTGTTTCCTTTCAAAAGGCTGGACAATGTCGGGATGCAGAGTGAGATATCCGAGCCACTTTAAACTCTCATGAGATAATTATTCTCGTAGAAATCATGTACACGCAACATTTTCTCTGGGAAGATATGTTGCTTTTGAATTGTTCTTATTTCTGAACATTTCTAATACTTTGATTATCACAAACTAAATTAAACTAACCCACGTTATCTTTGTGCTGTGTTCTGGCAGCAGGCAATCTCATGAAAACGACATGTGTCAAGGTGAGAATAGATTTTTGTATTATTATTATTTTATGATTTATGTCTGGTTAGCATTTGAATCAATCCTGATAAATATAGTAAATCCACTCAGGGACGGACTGACCAGCGATTTCTGGGAAGATTCCCAAATGGCCTGTGGTCAAAAGTTTTTATTTTTCAATTTCTGACATTAGCAGTTATATTATGGTCCTCAGTTGTGGCAACGGTTTTTGCGGGAATCTGATTGGCTCGGTCATTCTTATTGTCACAGCATTGTATCTGAGTGTGCATTTATGTATATAAGCCTGTTACTATCAATTAAATCACACTCTTTTACATGAGATCTTATTTCTAGTCACAGTACCTTAAATACTGGTATGAGTCACTTCTGGTGTTATGTTTAACTGACACAGGTCCGTTTTTATTTGACATATTTGCCAAGTAATGGGGACTGGAAGTATACATTTTTTACGATCTGAAGTTAGTATGCACACATTGGCGTGTCATAAAGCTGAATGCTATATATTTCCAAAGGAGCTCTGTAACAGCCAGTTAACGGCATCATATAAAGTATGACTGTGCAGTGTATCCCTCTTCACCAAGTATGAATAGCATTACACCAGCTGGAGCTTGTCTCTGAAACGTACCTCTCAATGCTTTGAGCATCTGTTAAGATTGCAGGTGCTGGTTAAGAGCAGTAATGACTGCCATTAACCAATGTTTCACTGCTCTACGTAATTCCGCTTCACATGCATCACTGCTATGTAGTGCTTGACCATGAGAACGTACTTTTAGAAGTGACTGTAAGTGTGGAGGAAAAGTGATATGGTGCATTTATGTGAGGAACCAATTTGTTTATCATGCAGCTGAGGAAAGTTTCAATGCATTTCCTGCAGTCATGATTGCACAGGTATGTGCTGTGAGAAGAAGTAAAGTATTTGACCTCTTCTACACAAAGGGGTTAAAGGCAAACTTGGTGAGGGATTTACATATATTCATCCCAACGCCCTCATTAGAGAGCGGTCAGCATTGTCTATTATCATCTGCTTTGTTTCTTCACCCTGTGAGGGCAGTCAAGTTAAGGGCATTGTAGAATGTCTACACAGAAACTACACAATATACCTTCTGCACTTACCCAGAGCAAAGACATCAGAAGGCCTTTAAATAATTCAAAAATATGGAAGGGTTTCCACTTCCATTTTAAGGGGTTAGATGTGATAAAACCATGGATAAAACACAGGGACATGTCGCTGCATATCAGGGAAGGAGACAATGAGAGGAAAAGCTTGTAGCTTCTGGCATGGCATGCTGTGTGAACAGCGATGGCTAGAAACGTAGAAAATGTCAGCCGATCGGATGTGCTTTGGCAGCCAAGGTTATGAGTTATGAAGTTGATATTAGAGAGATGGGAGCAACGAGTGGGAAGGGTATAACCTTCATCACTCACTATCCATTCTTTCTCCAGTTTCACCCCCCTCTTCCTCTGTTCTGCAAGCCCCAAAGCAAAGGAGCCCTTTGGTGTGAACTCTCTAATTAGGAAGACCTTGGCGTGCGGATCTCACCCATTGTTCGTCTTCATTTTGGTGGGAAAATATTTCATTGATTTTTGCACAAATCGAATGCAGGCAGAGCTGTGAGGGGCTCTGTGTGGGATTAGACACTGCGGGGGGTTTCCGGTATGGGTGGGGGAGCTTGTGACGCAGCGTATGTGGAAGAGGGTTAATGTCCCTTCTCATAACCCCTTCCCCTTCTCCCCCTCTGAAAGAAGGGTGAGAAGGATCAGCTGTGATCCTCAAAGCAATCATAACTCACCTCTTCCTCCCGCTCCCTTTATTCAGTACCTGCTGTACAACAGCAGTCATTCTTCACATACTGTTATGATAAATCCAGCTCATTTATAAACATCTGGATTTGGCAAGTCTTTTGTTTATGTTCTCTGAAGCGCAAGTATAATGAAAGATGGTCATGTTTTCACAACCAAGCAAAATCAAGTACTTGTCAAATGTTCTTTTGTTATCCCATCGAATACTAAACAGTACAATGACACTACGATTGGTTAAGCAGGATTTACATTTTCTGTCATTTTCTAAGCTCTTACAGTAAGAAGGAGGAGACCGCTGACTTTTTCCCATAGGAGTATCTAGCAATCACCCGTTTCTGTCTTTTTCTCTTTCACTCTCTTCCTCCTGTCACTCTGGACTGTCTCTAAATGACGCCTTACCCCTGCAGGTGCTAGCGTCTCTCTGAAATGATTATTCCTACCACACAGTAGATTGCTTTTGGTAATTATATGTATCATAATTAAATTTGATGAACTCCTTCGAGACATAAAATCTCATTTGACCCAGGTGCTGAATTTCTCTTCCTACACAAAAACTATTAAGAGAGATACTCTTTGAAATCTTGCAGCTGACATCTTGATTAAGCAACGCAATATTTCCAGATTCACTTAATTCACTGAGGTCCATCAATAACTTTATTATTGACCAAGTGAAATGAACGTTCCCCATCATAACAAGCTGAGGAATTGTACAGGATTAGCTATGTTTTTTCGCAAAAAGAAAATGTTGCTTCGAAAGCAAGAAAAATAAGCTGAAGGTCAAAACCTTTTAACAGACAAAGCACGCTCCATAAATGCACTCCAAACTTTTTATAGAGGCAGAAACAGAGAAAAGTATTCTACAGATTTACTTTCTATTTTCTCTTTGTATACATGATATTGTTGAGTTGTGACTCTCTTGTGTAGGCTAAATGTAGTGTGTCATCTTCTAAAGACTCTGTTATATTTGTCATATCAGTCATAGGGACCACATCCCTCCATATTTTTGCAGAATCCATATTATTTATACATCTTATCAATATTTTTAGCTAATACTGTCAATCTCTAGTGACAGGGGTTGCTGAATAGTTCAATGGTATGGACATTTTACTAGATCTGAACCTGATTTAACAACCAACTGGAAAATGAAAAGATCTGATGGCTCATGATTTACAGTAAGCTTTGTCCCCCATCTTCATGCTATATTTCACATTATATATTTAGTACAATTACAGATATCATGAAAAAACACAGTCCCACACAGAGCTTGTGAACTATACTCAGACTCAGGTCTCCAAACAACAGTTTGTGTTGTGGGCTTTTCCTAGACCCCCAAAATCACTGTCAATATGCACACAGCTTACTGAGGCCCTGCAGACAGAAAGCACTGAGATTAGATCTAGGCCTCGGACAATCTCACAAAGTGAACTACCAGTAACTGAGGATCGACACAACTCTAGTTCAGTCAGACAACTCACATGTTTCATTAACATGTTTATTAGAAGCAGCATATAGTTGAGTTTGGCGACTAGGCTCGGGCCTCATCACTCCATAGATATACATAGCACGATGAGTGATGATTAAATAACTAACCCCCCGAGCCTACAGGTGGAAGCTGGGGTGGTGGTGGGGCAGGCAAGCAGCAGCAAGCAATGCATAGAGAGATATCTGGCAGGTTAAATAGAGCGGCATATTAAGGAGACTCTGTTTGGTTGTTTGTAGAGTGGCAAGGGGCGTTATGTATGAATGCAGCATAAGTGCTCGAGATGACTGCCTGAACTAGCTCGCTGGCTTCGCCCCATTAATGTTATGTTTTCTGTGTTTTGCTAAATAAATATGTCTTGAAAAATGTACATACAAGGATAATGATTCAAGAAATACCTTTCGTTCCATTCGATCTTCCTATAGCTCGCCCCCCGCCCCCCCCCCTGTCTCTGTGCCATCATCTATGCCCCATGGTTGTCAGTTCACTATATGCCTCCGTCCTTCATTCAGTATTCACTTCACAATATTTCTACTCCCACTCTCTGATCTGCACCGCTGGATGGATTCCTTTTCCCCCCCCAACTCTCTCTCTTTCTCTCTGCAGGAGTTCCCTGCTGTGCACCGATCCCTTTCTCACAGATGATTGCTCAGGGAATATTGATTAAGGCACAGATTTGCTGCTGAAAAGTCACTTTTCAAACTTCCTGTGACTTTAATGTGAAATAAAGGGAGCTGACTCCCTCGTCAGTGATAAACACGCTGTTACGGATGAAGCATACTTTCAAGAAAACGCTCTCCACACGCATCTCTGTCTTTATCTCTTTGGCTTTCCGTCAGCCTCAATCGGGCGATCTCATCCTATTTCTCTCTCTCTCACACACACACACACAAAAGTCAGCATTCACACCTAATGCAATGTAGAACTCCTTGTCACACTGGCACATATCTTCCACTATCGCTCTAATTGGTCTGATTACTGTGACAAATAGGTCCAATTAAGCTAAATGCGTAGGGGAAGGATACTATAAAGCACATCACCATATCAATGGTCATTACATTTGTTTAACTATTGGTATAGCTCTACACGTTCAATTAAAGCAGGGGTTCTCAAACTTTTTGTTTATGCGGACCACTATTTATTATCAAGGATTTTCGCGGACCACCTCATATGCAAACCGTAAAAATAAGTACATATATAAACGTAGTGTTAAAACGCCGATATTTTATAATAGTTAATTATAGACAATCAAAAGTAAATTGAAGCCTATCTGATACTTTTGTGACCGGTGTCTGTCTGCGTTGTGAATGTTTCTCAAAGAGGACGGCGGACGCTATTTTAATTAGGTCGTCCCAAACAATGCCACAATGCAGTCATATCAATTAATGTTAACTTGGAAAGCCAAAATATTCATATTTTAACTGAATAACAATAGGTGACATTATTGTGGCACATCAGTAAAGCCTTAAATATAAATATGTCTCATCGATGTTTGTCTGAATTAATATGTAATATTAACAATCATATTATTATTCCTATCTGCTGTCAATCACTGTTATGATGCGGCGATTACCATTCTGTTCAGCAAAACGCCTCACAAACTGAATAAGATCCAAAGCTTTAGTGCGTTTTGATTCAATGCTGAGTACAGCCAAACTTGACAGCCTCTTCTCTGTCATTGTAGACTGCAAATACCTCGTTCCTTCCGTAAGTCCGGAAGCTTCTCGTTTTGCTCCGTCCCGTTCAAATGAAATCGCCGCCAAAGATATGTCCACACTCGCGCCAGGGCCGGGGGAGGGGTTACAAGGCTCGTGTCTTGTGGTGCATTCACTTGCACTTGGACATTAGAGATTTTCTCTCATAAATGTCCGATGATCCCAATGACCACTTCCCCACTGCCTGATATCATTAGAAAGCTAGGAACCTCCTCTTTCCAACAGTGTATACAACGTTATGTGTCTTCGGGTCAATGCGACTGATTTCGATAGAGCAAGTCACATATGAGGTGGTCCCCGAAAATCCTTGATAGTAAAAAGTGGATTTTATTTAGCTTTTTTCCACGGACCACCTGCAGTACCCTCGCGACCACAGTTTGAGAACCGCTGAATTAAAGCATCCGCATGACCTTGAACTGTCTCCTGAGCGACATGACTACTCCCATGAAACATTTTGTCGTCTGTGAGTATTTAACGTTTAGGCAAGAACGTATCCATTAAAGGAAATGTCCACTTCAACACAACTTATATATTAGATTCGGTTGTCAATATTAAGTTATGTTGTGAACACATTTGACTCAACAGGGTATTTATTTAATCTGGTGACAAGACAACATTGCCAACAAAATATCACAGTTGGCAGGAAACAAGTATTTAGCCCATAAGGTAAACCTGGTGGTTGGTTTGAAAACCTTTAAAATGTTCTGACTGCCTGGGTTTCTTTCCAACTCTGACTAATGTTGTGCCACATTCCAAAATCAAAGCAGTTAACAATGCTATAATTACCACTGGAGGGCCACATTATGAAAAATAAGACTAACGTTGTATAGTTTTAAAGCTTGAATTTTCCTTTTAAGGAGGCAAACACAAAGCTGACATGTTTACATAAAGAGCAGGTTAACACACTCTGAAAACCATGTCTTGCTGACCTACTGGTTTATTTCAGCTGATAGTAGAGGGGAACAGGTGTACTCCATGACCCAGTGACATTACTGTTGGGTGTGGTTACAGTTACTCTTTAATTACAAGATCTCCACATTTTCATCAACACCATGTCAAAACATTTTAAGGGACAGCATACGTTTTCACCACTTCTTTACTGACATCATTGCACTTCTCATTGCAGTAAGGACAACATGACGAGTGAAGCACTTTGTTTAATATCACAAACTTGAAAAGAAAGAAAAACAAGCTGTTTCATGAATCTTGTTGGCTTGGCACAGCCCCTGCACAGCAGTCTCCGAGCTAATATGAAGCTGGATATTATCAATCAATTAGAGTCAATAAACAGTTATGGAGGAACGCTGAGAGTTTGATGCATCCCCACATCTTTCGACTCACCTCATTAACCATATCATTACTTTGCGGCACACTTTCCAGTGTGTGAAGTGCTCTAAAAGTCTCAGTCTCTGGCAAATGGAATTTATGAGACTGTTGTGACTGCTTGTGTATTTGTACTGCCTGTGAGTGTGTGTGCAAGTGTGTGTTTGAGACACATAACACTTAAGTTGTGAGGATAATCTTCGACTAGTTTGTCAAAATATTGTCACTTTTCTAGGAGAGTAATTGTTTGGTTTTGCATGACGGCTCGTTTATTAGTGGCTCATGGCTTTTAACACATGCTGCCACCCATACCGATGGTGACAAAATGCTGTTTATTTCCTTAGCCATTATGAAACCAAGCATTAGACGTCATGATAACACACAGCGCTGACAGTAGTGTTTGTGGATAATAACCCTTACTCTCTGCTTTCTTGACTCACTATTAATGAAAACAGAATTATAGACCATTGAGTCACGCATCATAAAGTGATTGACTTGTTTTCCAAGGCGTTTATTGAGTGCATTTTAGTACAATAGTTTTCAGAAAGTTACAGCTTACAAACTCTTGACACGTACTTGTCACAATTTACAAGTGGTAGCTATACAGAGACAAAAAAATAATAATTGTTCACGCTCTTAAACAATGTACCTGTGCACACATAAATGTCTGTATACACAAATGTGCCTGTTACTCACAAACAAACACATACGTTCACTCTCTCTCTCACGCACAAATAAACAAACTATGACATTTTCACACTCATATTCAGCTCCACCATCCAGTGTGTACCTATAGGGGGAGGTTGTGACTGGTCTCCTGGAAAGGTCCCATTTCACCTGTTCTTCCTGCTTACTGGCTGACTGAAGCAATTGCAAGTGTTCAGGGTGTGTGTGTAAAGTGTGTACATGAAGTGTATGTGTGTGCTGTTTTTATATGTGTGTATATCTTTGAGTCCACAGTCTGAAACAGAGGGAAAAAAAGAGAACGGGTTTTTTTTATACGTTTTGGAGAGTCAGATTGTTTTCAGGTGAACACAGCCTCTACTGCTCTACCCTATACCGTAAATGACAGGCATGAAATCCACTACTAAAAGTATCATTGGTCCCTCCTTCGACAGTTACAGCACCATGAAACGTTTAACAAGCTCTGTTCCTGTGTTTTGTATCAGTCTGTGATGAATGGCATCCATGTGAAACGACTCTCAGAGAGGGATGGTGACCCGCCCTTTCCATTTATCATATTGGAGTGTCATTACTGTCACATATTTAGAAAGACAAACGGAGCAAATGGAGAATCACACTGTTGCATAATGAATACATTCTATCGTCCCATTCACAGGCTCTTGGGTTGAAAAGCAAACACACGAGACTGAGCTGAATAGAGGACTAATGCATTCAAATTGAATCATTGGCTTCAGCTAAAGGGATTTCTGCCAATCTCAAGAAGCATATGATCATATTCAGAAATAGTTGGTAAACCAATGGCTTGCACTATTGAAAGGCGAAAGCAATGGATGTTGCCCATTAGGCAAACTAGCAGCTTGATTACAGTATTTTCCTTTACCGAACTAAACTAAAGAAATCAACATAATACAAGGACAAAGATGTTGCCACATAAACCATACTGCAAGATGAAAGGAACTGATTTACTTCAATGAGCTAACTTTCTGACTTTCATCTAACAACCTATCTTTATGCCATCCCCTCCCTCCTGCACACCGACTCATCCCCCTATCTCCCATATACACACACTCTGGGTCCTGCACACTTTCCCTTCATTAAGCATCAGGCTGGAAAACAGACGTGGGTATAACATAATTGAGGGTTCCTAAGTGTGTGTGTGTGTGTGTTTGTTTTTTGTTGTTCCCATCAGTCTTCCTCCCCGCTGGCTGATCAGATGCCTTTCAGAAGGGGGTCTCAGCAGGTGTTTGCACCCCTGCCTGGGCCCACTGGAGCATGGAGCTAACCAATTCTCAGGACAGAGCAGTCATGACCCAGCCCTGCCCTGCCCAGCCTGGCCCAGGACAGCTTGGTTACACCCAGGATAAACAAGCTGGAGTTGTGCCAGCTAGGGGGTGTAGACAGGCAGAGAGGGCAGGACAGACAGAGGGAGAAGGAGGGGGAGGAAGATGACTTGAGGGTGGTGAGTATACTTAATAATCTGCTAATGGGCCTGCCATCAATTTCTAATTTTGGGACCAAGGTGGTTAGAACCATATTCATTCATGTCTCTTCAAATAGGGCCAAAAGGGATTTCAGCAGGGTCTCAGCTAATGCAGATAAGTGACACTACAATATCTCATGATAATTGTCTGCCATGGCTGGATGTCAAAGGAATATTACCACAGGAACCTTCAGGTCAGTTTGCTTTCACTACTAAAGGCAAGTGTTGTTATTGCTAACACTTGATTTATAAAACATGGCAAACACTCCCCAAAGCCTGAAGCAAGCAAGCCTCAAGGGAAACAAACCTCTACTACTCATCACCAAGGTTTCCTGACACTGTCTCATTGCACCGACCAATCCCACTGCAATCATAAAAGACCATCAACAGCCTTAAAAAAGAGAAATCATCCTTGTGCACTACCCAGAGCTATGCTGGAAATATATTCCAAAAATACTGCCGTGTAATTCCAAAGACAGCCATCCCTCATCCCCTGGGAACAATGTAGACATCTTGCAATCAGATACTACCAAAGAGTGATTTTTCATACACCAGTTCCTGCAGCCAAGACTTATGGAGAGATATATGAAACTCTCTGTGGCACAACAGCGTTTGTGCTCAACCTGCCTACCCATATGGCAGCAGCATATAGCGAGAATGCATAGATTTTCTCAGCAGCGTACTTGCAGCAGTGTATGGGAGGCTTAGCTACACTGTGAGCAGTGTGCCCGTGTGGGCTGTTTAAGCCTGTGTGTTCACAGGAATGGCATCAGGCGTCTGTTGGCAAACCTCAGCCCAGATGCTCATTTTACTGTGAAGAGAAGTGATGCTCTTTCACTCCAATTTCCAGTTCTATGATTAGCTACTCTCTTATGCATTTCAAACTTGCAGGGAATGTTGCCTTGACCAAGATATCTGCAGCACCCATGAGAAGGACTAACTGGATTTGCCTGAAATAAAATCTACCAGAAACAGAGCAATTTGATGTTAAGAAGTGTTTTTTCCTGTGTGATTAGTGGGTATTTACCATGGATCTGGGTCGGCCAAGGCGTGGGTTTGGTTTTCCCTCCCCTCTGGATGGGGCTGAACAATCCCAACACAAACATCAACAACAGAACAAAAAGAAATAAAAACATAAAACATATCTGTACAAGTAAGTGCTCACCAGCAAGAGACAGCATGTGTACACCCACATTAAACATGATCTCCAATAAATGGATATTTTGTAAATTATTTTAAATCCTACAGAATTTTTCATATTGATCTACAATACCAATTATTTGTCCACAGTTCCTTTAGTGTTTTTCTTCAGGCTAAGATTGAGTCAGGATGGCCGTACAAGCCAGTGTCTGTTGTTCGGTCATCGTAAAGGAACCAGGGCACCGTAGGGAATCTACACATTGCATGTGTCTATCACAATCTAGTCAACAAGCATGTCTTTGCCAAAAATGCAAGCAGAGAGATCTGTACATACATATTCATACATATCACCTTCAATATGAAGGTTTATTATGAAAGATATAATCATATTTAGCAAGAGATAAACATATTTATATTCTCTGAATCTGGGTGGGGCTGGTTGAGAAGTCCTTTGGCAGGCCTTCCACCCAGGACTCCACAGGTAGTGTTAAAGTTAAAATACGAGTGAGCGGCATCTTGCTATAGTGATAAAAAAAACTAAAACGATCAGACAGATGGTAAAAGACAAAAATGTAACTGGCTCTTAATGTTCACCAGTCCATTTACGATACATTTTTCAAATTCCTCAAACGAGCATAGGATGATGTGAAAGTTGGAAATGGCGCTCCACTGTACATCCCTGTATTCTTCTCCCTCTAATTATTCGTACTGGGAATTGCTTTTTCTTCTTGGACTGATTTCTGGCCAGGTCAAGGCATCTTCATCGAACACATTGACGACGGTAAAATCACAGTTCACACGTTGTTTCTAAATGGCTCACACTTCTGTTTACAATTTGAACATCTTCTAGTCCAGATAATATAGAAGTACAATATCACTCATTTTACCATATGGTCTGAAATTGTGAGAGATTCCACGTGGCGATATCGGGTTGTTGGAGTTATTTTGGTTTACAATGATATGCATGGCAGTCCATAACCGCAGCAACTGATATATGTCTTCCATTCATCGATAAATGGAGAAACAGTTACAAGTCTTGACCCTGAACTCCTGGTGTGGATTACATGAAGGGTGATAGCTGTTAACCATGTGGTGGTGAGGACCCTGGTCTCCTGTTGTCACGTTAGTGGATTAGATTAAGACAATAGTCTCGACTTTGGCGCGTTCCGATGGATCGGGGGTCATTCGAGGGCTGCCATTGCTGTTGGTCCTACGAATGCTGCCCGCTCCATGGCACAGCGCCCCCTGTAGTCATGCCATAGTCGTGGGTGACTGGCTCATCTGCACCCTCATGATCTGGATATTACTGAGGATCTTCTTCTGGTGGCCTGCCAGGGTCACTCCTATTCTCAGCAAGTCCCTAGAGAAAAAGAGGCAGAGAGAAAGAAAATTGAAAAGCAATAGATGAAAGGCTTTCCATCATGTTGAAGATGGAATTTGAGTATGAAGGGATTACAAATGGCTATAATTTTTCTGGTGCATTTACAGTCCTTACATTGCTGTATGATGAAAGGGCAATTTCAGGGTGGAAAGCTAGTGGCAACACACATTTACAAAATTAATTATATCACTTGAGAAAATAATACATGTTGCTTTGCATTGCAAATAGAATATATAAATGTCACCAAGCCTGGAGCATACATATTTAATATAAAATAAATGTTTGAATGATTTCACATTCTCACGAACATTTGCAGATCAAGCAACATTGCTAATTAAAATAAATGAACTGCAATATTTGTGTCAATTGGTATCACAAGCTACAGGAAATGCCGTCATGACCCACTCTAAAATACTCCACATCAATAACATAAAATAAATACGCTCCACCAAATATGCATCTAAAGGTTTAACATACTTATCCATTTTAGAAAATGGTGCAAATAAAAGTTATTATTTGTAGATAGCACTTATAATATTGGAAGAGCATGGATGGAATTATTTTTACCACAGTAACTCTGTTATTCTCTGTTATATTTGTATGCATTACCAAGTACAGGCTTTAATTCAATGCCATTATTTAAAGACTTGACTCACTGGGCGCATTCATGCTAAAAATAAATGCACTTGAAGATGAGTTAATTTATTCAAGTGTGTCAATCTAAGTGCCATATGGCTTTGAATCTGTTTGCAGACGGGCAGGTGAACTCACTCTGAGGTCATTTGAGCCACCAGCTGCAGGGAGGTAAAGCCTGAGTTGAGGAAGTTGTCTCTGTACTGGCTCATCTTAATGGCACCGAGCCAGTCCTCTACTGAGCTGAAGGTGTTGAAGTCAGGTATGGATCTGTCCAGCAGTGGCTGCGAAGGCCTGGAGGAGGGAGAGGAAAGGAGGGGGGGGAAGGTAAGAGCAAGCAAGTTTAGAGCAAGGCATTGATGAAATATTAAGCAGAGAAAAAAGAAGGAGAGAAACTGTTGTTATGGCGATTGCGTTGGTGTGTGTGCGAGGATGCGAGACGGAGAAGGCACAAGTGTGTCCGTATCTGTGTACTGTGCGAATATTGGCTTTGGAAAGTGTTTCTGACCCTTGATTTTGTATGTAACACATTTAGGTGTTATACTTTACACTATATCTATCTGCCTACCTATCCAACTATTCAAATGTTTTATAAAAGCACACAAAGAGTCTCTAGTGCCATCAGAGAAAACCATTACTCCTTGGCCTTCATGCCAAGTGCTTTAACTCGCAAAAATAAAGCCACCACTCATAACCTGGCCAATACTATCACTTATAGAAAGCATGCTATTGTGATATTTCTCACTGTGAGACATTAAGAAACTGGTCACAATTAAAGAACTGTGAATAGGGCTGAATACAAAAGGGACCTTGAGGGAAAAACATGCTCCATTGCACATCCTCAAACTCACAAAAGGCCAAAAGTCCCCCTTTCAACATGGCAGCAGCACAAAGCATGCAGCCAAAACAAGTGGCTCCGGGACAAGTCTCTGAATGACCCTCAGTGGCCCAACCAAAGCCTGGAAATTGGAACGGAAAATCTTTGAAGAAACCTGAAGCTCACAGTTCACAGAAAGTCCATAGAGAATCTGGCCAAGTTTGAGAGGATGTTCGAGAAAGGGTGGAAAAAAGGCCTAAAACAAGGTCTGGGTAACATTCAAAAAAGATCAATGGTGCCTCTACAAAATAACCCATAAAGCTTTATGAATGTGTATGTAGATAAGATGTTTCTATATATTTGGACAAGTGTTGGCTCTATAAATATGGGGTAACAATGTCGAAAACCAATATGCAACTTTGGATGGCTGAGATTTGTAAGCAACAGAAAAAACAAGATCTGGGGATGAAAAGTTCAGGGTTGATGCAATCAACCGTAATACATTCATGTTTATTTTATGAAAGGATAAAAGTAAGCATGTGCATGCTGGATAGTTTGTAGAGACAGCAAGTGTAAATACTGTATGTATAAACAGATGAAAGGCATAATTAATTAAGATCCACTTCAGGGTGAACGTGTGAATCTATATATATATGGGCTGTGAAAAAAGGTGCTTTTACTCACACTGCAGGGATGTTGGCTACAGCTTTGAGGCTGGTGGGGTTACGGATCATCTTGTCCAGGGTGCTGACAATGTCGGCGAAGCGGGGTCGTACGTTACGGTCCTTCTGCCAACAGTCCAGCATCAACTGGTGCAGAGCACTGGGGCAGTCCATAGGGGGTGGAAGACGGTAGTCCTGTTCAATTGCGTTAATCACCTTGGGGGGAAAAGGGTGGGAAGGTAAGCTCAGGTGATATTATAAATCAGACTTCATACAGTAATTACAAGACATTTCTGTCAGTTACAAAGTCTTTCTTCCAGCTGACTGGTTGTCAATAATATACTTCTTAAAACAGTTAAATACTCATTTGAGTTTGCAATGACAAATGACAGTAAGCACATCCACTGTGTTATCCTTACACGCTCATCCCTGCCTCAACAACATCCCCGCCCTTCCCCATACAGTCACTCTCCCTCTGGTCACTTGTGACAGTTAGCATGCAGGCTGATGTGCCCTTCCTCTTGACTTCAGCCAATCACATGCCACTCCTGGAGGACAGAGCAAGGAGCGAGATGGAAAGCAGTGGCAGTGTCACTGTAGGAGGAAGTCTCTGGTGAGTGGGCAGATTGCATATTATTAACACTGCGAAGCACAGCCACTTGACACATGTCTCTTAAAGGCTTCCCGGGCTATCCTGGACTTGTTACAGTGGAGCTACGACTGAAAGTCTCTAAGGGTAGAGTGAAGTGTTTCTTGAGAGTTCAACAAAGGTCGATCACATTTGGAGACTGGAGGCAGAAATGGAGTGCCTATACAATTTAATGACCACCCCTTACCCACCACCCTCTGTTTTGTAATCTATAATGTATGGTTTGTAAAAAGTATACAAACAACCAAGTCAAGTACAAAAATGCTTAATATGCAGCTATAAAGCCACTTTCAAGATACTACAAACACTAAAGATTGCCAGACTGCTGCATTGCACATTGATGGACCTAGCTTTCACCCATATCCATATATCCAAACTGTTTGTAGATGTAATCTTTTCTGAAAAATGCATAGTTGCAAGATAAGGGTCTGGTGTGAAATCAAGTGTAAAAGATACTATCATTAAAAATTAGAGGCTGCTCTGCAGGTTGCCAACTCCACCCTGGAGTTGAGTGCAACTCAGCACAATCTTGACAAATGGTGCATATGGAGTGTGTTGCAAGTGGTTGTGTTTGTGTGTGTGTGTGTGTGTGTGTGTGTGTGTGTGTGTGTGTGTGTGT
>CALSBZ010046777.1:168555-198363 GCA_943591055.1 Gobionotothen gibberifrons
TGTGTGTGTGTGTGTGTGTGTGTGTGTGTGTGTGTGTGTGTGTGTGGAATGAGCAGCCGGACACGCTGAGCAGTGCCAGTCCTCTTCTCTGCATTAGTCCCACCGGGTAGTGTTTGCTGCTGGCCCACTGAGGCAACATCTGCTGGGTTGGACGGTCCTTGTGGAGCGGGGTCCATAGAGGCCTGATGGTTGGCTAGCTGTCTCAATAAGGGAGCTTAGGGAGAGAGACCTCATAGTATGGGAACAAATCCAATGGTGTTGTGTGTTTGTGTTGGTGCCTGTGTGATGGTGGGAGTCTGTGCATGGACCTTATCCAAACGGACGTGGGGAACAAAGCAGAGCTCTCAGCAATCATTCATTGCTCTCAAAAGCTGGCCAGGAAGGAAAAGAGGATAGTGTGTAACTGTGTCCATAATAAGTCTGCTTTCAAAGTCAGAGTCAAGGACATCTTCAATGATGATGCTATGAGATGGGAGCTGATAAAATATGTGTGATTTATCACAGCTTCCTCTCTTATGAGTTATCCTTGATTGCTTATCTATGGGGTGAAAAGGCAATATAACCACATCTGTACGGAAATGGCCATCCTTTTAATGAGGCAGTTTATCCAGATTTAGAATTGTTTGTTTTTTTACGGCATGGAAGTTTAGAAAAGGGATAACACTCATTTAGATGTCCCATTTATGATCCCCTGAAATAGACACTTAAAAATTCTTGGAAAAAAGGTGCATCTTCTGTAGTGACGCCTTGCTGTAAAGTGGTCAACACATTTATGTGATGAAAACACATTGGTCTGTGTGATTTAAACCGCCTTTATCTCCATAACTAACTGAGTTATCAATTCTTATGTACTGTTGCACTCTAACACCCTGTTTCAAAAGAGGATTACAGAATATATGCTACATGTATAGTGTCTAATGAATATTAGAAATATAACACTTACGTCCTGATTGGACATGTCCCAGTAAGGCCTCTCTCCAAATGACATCACTTCCCACATGACGATGCCGTAGCTCCACACGTCACTGGCTGAGGTGAACTTTCTGTAAGCGATGGCCTCTGGTGCTGTCCACCTCACTGGGATCTTCCCACCCTAAGAACAGGAGAAACAAAAGGAGCAGAAGATTAAATGAAAGAAATTGCAAAGTTCCCAAACAGTTTACTGCCAACGTCATTTTCAGTTGTAACACAATAACCCCCTAACACAACTGTGACTGCTTCAGCTCTCCTAACTCCTTATCCCCCCTTATCCATCCAGCGTCGATCCTCCATGAGCCAACAGTGGCTCCCAATAGTGTTTGCCCTTCACACATCGACCAACATCACATTTAGCGTCTCCTCTCCCACAGCTGTGTTTGAATGAAGGAAGATAGGCCGGGGCTTCGGCTCGTACATCGAGCGTGTCTGCCTGTAATTGGACTACCTGGCCCTCAGACATGCCACGTGCCCTGCTGACTGAAATTGACAGCTGCTGGTTTAAAATTCTGCACACACATATTCACAGGCACAGTCATAGATGATTGTGCGGGCCCACCGACGCACACAAATGTGCACACACCCAACAGCACCTCCCTTTATATCTGAGTCAAGCTCGCCACTGGTTTAATAATGCCAATTAGCTCAACCTGAGCATTTGCAGATAAGCTGCTGTTGGAAACAAAGCCAAACCCAGAGAGCAACCTACACAGACCACCCTGTTCCCTCCTCGCTCTCTGAGAAGGGAGGAGGGGGAGAGTAGAGAAAGAGACAGAGAGGGAAATTATAAATTAGTGAGGAGAATGAGAGACAGCAAATGCTTCCTTTGCAGTGTTTCCATACCCCAGGCCTTTTCAAATGTTCGAGAGGAATAATCATAAACAGGTTACCTCGGTGTGTGTTCCTGTATGTGTGCATCTGTACACCCTTGTGTAAGTGTTACAGGTCAGTGTTGCGTAGTACTGCAGAAGTGCAGAGGCTGAGCTCATTAATGAACACCGCCTTAGGATTTGACCTTAGAGAGGTTGCTGACTCTGAAAAGAGATTTAACATCTCACCCTGTATGGACACTGCTGTCAGGACACACTGCAAGACACGAAGGCAACACTCAGTTCTCACTGAGCTCTCGCCAGCCAGCAGAGAAAAACTTAGGAGGAATTAGGCGCTGGTGTGGTTGTGTGAGTGTGTGACAGAGGGAGAAAACGAGAGAACAAAAAAGAAAAGCGAACAGGCAGAGATCAATAGTAGAATAAAGGATCTCTAATCCCCGACGACTTCAATGCCTTTCTCATATCTCAGACTAGTTCTCATCTGAATTGTTTCATCTAAACCAAGACCCCAGGACACCTTCTCTTGCCCTTTTCTTTTGTCCTAGGGCATGAAAGTTACACAGAAATCATCCCTTAGAAAAAATTAATGGGCCATTCCCCTTCTTCATCGGTTACTCTGTCATAGGCAATGTTTCACGTCAATCAGTTGGTTTGAACGAACATACAGAACATGAAAAACAGAGACATAAATGCATAATTGCATGAAAAAAATTGCGGCTTCAAGCTAAACGATATATATTTCAGCCTGTGTTTATCATTACATAGCTTACTCCCTCCCTCGCTCAGTACATCTGGTCTCCTGCCCCCGGACTCTGTTGGGGATATGAGCTGAGTGTCGCTGGAATGGCCTGAGCAAAAATTCATGCTTCACAAGAAGCTCCCTGTGCGCCTCCAATGAGACAGACTTTAGTAATAACATTTCCAAGGCGGAGTGAGTCAGAGGCAGCTATGCAAACTCCTAGTAATTACTGCTGTGGGCCAGTGATAGCTCTGCCAAAATTCTGCTTTAATAACATAAAGTACTAAACAGCTCATGCGTATAGGGAAGAAGGCAAACATTTTTTTTAAAGCATTGGAGCTTCTTTTTTCAGAGTGTTAACACCAAAGGGAATGTGTTCAGGGTAGTAGAAGTGGTGATGGGAATTAAAACAGACCTAATGTCAACACAAAAGTGGGAGAGCTTTGTGAAGCCTCGAAGCATGGGGAGAGCTCTTTGGATATGGTATATTGTGCTGGCTACTGAAAAAGGAACAAGCTGTTTTCTGTTTGCCTTGAAGTGAAATATCACCCTTCAAACAGAATTTACACACTCCTATTATCTTGGACAGTTAACTCTTTGTATAAAATGTGTGTGGATGAGCCAGAATGAAGCACATCCACTGCAGCTGCAGAACTACCATAGTCCTTGAGAGGAGTCATCTTCAATGATATCAAAAATCCCTTGGTAATAAATAAAGTGGGTGTCATACGGTGCCGGATTCTCCAGAGACATCAGATGGGTATATTTTCTGGTTGATAAATGTTGGCACAGTGAAGGAAAAAACTAGTGTCCAAGAGAGGGGGAAAACCGAAACTACATTTGCCATCAAGATACCTTTCAACTTCATTGGTCGATGTGATCCCATAATTGAAGTTGTTTTAAAATTGTGCCCGTTTTTAATGTTTTATAATAGTTTCTCTTATTTTGCATATTGAATGGTTAATGTGCCATTTAATTTGTCTGTATTGTTTTGTGTTCATTTGTTAACATTGTAACATTGTTTATGCTGCCCTCTTGGCCAGGTCGCTCTTGAAAAAGAGATTTTTAATCTCAATGAGACTTTCAGCTGGTTAAATAAAGTGTATATATATATATATATATATACACCCGTGACCTTACCACCTTTTGCTGTCAAAATACATTTTCAAAACTTGGTGTTTTAAGCTATTCTCAATAAGTTTCCCTATCAGGCATGTGAAAAACAAACCAGCCACATGTGCACAAAGAACACCCATCTTGAATACTCTGAGCAGTCTAAGAGGCGTGCTGTCAACCTAATGTCACCGAATGAGATTACAGTACTGGTTCCACCTGGTCGTGGGCACCTGTGACAGGTGCTGGCCAGTCGTGACAGCTAGCCGCACGTCTGGAGTGCGGATGTAACATAGATATGCTGGGACTGTCAGGTTAAGAGGTATCATAGGTGAGAGGAGTGTGTTCCTGTGACAGCCAGGTCTGAAAAGATGAAGGATAAACATGTGGTGGCTCGGGTAATGTGTGTACTTACTTGTGTCTGTTATGTTCCCCTGGTGCCAATAATTTGTGAGTATGTGTGTGTAGACAGTGATACACATAGCTAGGGTATGAAACACCTGTCATGTCCTTACAGTGGCTCGAGATATCCATCCACCAATGTGCCAGATACCCTTATGTAGACTGTCAAATATACCTGTCGGGGTACAATGAAAGTCATCTCTTACTGTACATGCAGCCATGTCCCAGATAAACATGCTATAATTGAGAAGCAGAGTCTAGGGTTTTTGTCTTGTTTTTGCTCAGCGTTTGTACTTCGCAGAAGCTATTTAGCGACTCCAAATAAACTTTCTGCTTCATCTGGAAGACAAATATGTAGATCTCCCTTTCCCTGTCTTCCTTTCTCTCCCGTTCCCTCTTTTCCTTTTCTCCTCCAACTTCAGTTATCCATTTCCAAACAATGCTCTCTCAAATGGACTTGAGCACATTTACTTAGGCTGGGGAGAGTGCTCCATCAACATCCTTTTCATGAAATCCTGAGAGCAACGATCTGCCCTGGATGTCTGCCCAAATAGAATGCGAAAGAGAGTGAGAGGGATGGAAAGAAGCCGGGAAAGGGAGAGTGATCTGGAGATCGGGAAGAAATAGAACAAGAAAAAAAAAGAGAAGGGGGTGGGGCGGAGGGGTTGGTGAGAGAGCTGCTGGTTTCTCAGACACCCATGGGAATGTCTGGTAGAGAGAAGGATGCAGGTCTTTCACCGACACAATGGAGTCATGCAATACTCGAGGAAAGCATTTGTCAAAACTACATTTTGAGTTTGAAAGATCCCAAACAGTCTCACAGTGAGGCTTTTTGTTTTTAGATTTGACTAACAAACACACTCAGAAAACGCTATATACTGTAGAGTGTGGGAAAATAACTGAAGAAAATGAAAAACATACCACGCACCCAGAATACCCATAATTGCTCTCCTTCTGAAAATAATGAAATTCTGATCAAGATTCAAATACATATGCGTCATATCACCCAGGAACCTTCTGTCTGTAGCATTATGATCCTGTTCCAAAAATAATTGCTGCGAGGAACTGAAATTCAGTACAGTATAAATTACAGAACAATACGGCAAGAGAGAAACAGATATTCTTCTGTAATATTAATAACTGTCATGTATACTTCATTATTTAGAGAGTGAGCTTATAACCAAAAATAAGGTTATTATGTAATTCACCAGTGCACTACTCTACTTCTGAATAACTTCATAATATATACAGTGACAATGCTTAGTAGTTTATTAGGGTATAATACTGAAATTCAGCAGATGAAAGCTGATAAATATGCATCTATTTAGAGTGAATTCAAGGATTATTTTTTTTAAAAACATGAGAGAATTTGGAATCGTAAATCTAAATTGTTGTCACACAGTGTTGAAGGTGCCATAGCAACCTCACCCTGCAGATGTGTTTTTATGGCATGTCTTAAGTTTGTTTGCAATACTTTTGAGTTTATCTTACTTCATTTGTATTAGCTTGAGGAAATACTATTTGCCATGTTTTGTAAACTCTATTTCTTTGTGTAAATGTACCGTATTTATTCCCAGGGCCGCCGCTTGCGGACAGGCAAGGCAGGCGACTGCTTGGGGCCACGGACCAGAAGGGGGCCCCCAAAGAAATTAAGAAGGTCCACAGCAACCACAACATGAAACACCCTTTAATTTACTGCAACGACATGTTGGGAAACCCCCCCAAGGCAGCCCCATGAATAGCACGCCGTAAAATGCTGCTTCTTATCTTAAAGTGGACCTATCATGCTATATTTGACAAATATATTGTAGGGCCATACAAATTACACTTAAGACATATATACAACTGCAACGAAAGTAACAAACACATTGCAATATCCTTTTCAATTTCAAAGAACACAAATTGGGTTATTTACAGGTGTTGTTTTGTGTGGTAGAGGGTCGCTGTCATTGATGCGTTATATCTCTCACAGGCTCCGCCCTCTACTGGACTCTATGGGTACTACCTTATCATGCAAGCATTCACCTACTGAGATATCTATAGACGTAGCCGGCCCCCGATCATTTTCGGGTGTGGTTCGGCCCGCAGGAGGAACCGGAGGATCAGGATCTCGAGGTGGTTGAGATGGGGGAACAGGATGATGAGGTGCCATTCATGTTCACCCTCCCGAGGGGCCAGGGGGGCGCGTTCCCGGAGGAGGAAGACGACGAGGACGCTTCGTTGTCCGGTACTTTCGGGTCCGGCGGCCAGGAGGGTCCAGCACACAGGTCTGCGCGTCTGGACTTCCCGGCGGTGATGACCCTGGCAGCGGAGCGTGTGGGCCTACCGCTCCCCCCACCGCTGCCACCGAGGCCAGTAAGCCGCCTTCGACAGGGGTTTTACGGCCTGGTGCATCCGGCGCAGCCGGCCTTCGTCTCACCCCCGGTGCCAGATATCTGTCAGTGTGTGGAGGCGACGTGGCGGCAGCCATTGAGGACGAAGGCCCTTAGACGCTATGAACAGCTGTTTGTGTGCTTCGGGGGCGGGGTGACCGGGAAAGCTCTGTCCAAGAAACGCTTGGCAGGCTGGCTCTGCGAGTGCATTGCACATGCCTACGGACAGGCGGGGAGAGGTTGTGGCTGTGGCTGTGTCAACAGCCTTATTCAACGGCGTGAGTGTAGAGGACATATGCGCGGCGGCGTCTTGGTCAAACGCCAGGCCCCTTCATAAAGTTTGATCTCTTTGACATGTCTGGCTCTTTCTCATCGTCTGTGCTTGCTGGGGCAATGCAGGACTGGTGAGGAGGGGGGGGGGCTGTGGGTCCTTGGGGTCCTTGGGGACTCAGGAGAGGTGGTGCACAGTGAGCCCATATGGGGCTGGGGGCTCTCTCCGTCTGCATATGGGCGGAGGGGGGGAGCCCTCAGCACTGTTTTCCGAGCACACTTTTCGCGAGGTAAGTGTGTCAGAGTGTGCTCTGTCAGCCGCCCAGACTTCTCCACGGTTACAACCGAGGTAGAGGTGAGTGAGGTACAGCAGCTGCTAACCAGAAAGCCGGTCAGGGGCAGTGAGGTGGAACGGTGTTGTTGGACGACAGCGCGTGTGTATACATCGGGGCTCCGCCCACTGTACCCATAGAGTCCAGTAGAGGGTGGAGCCTGTGAGAGATATAACGAGGGGTTACGTATGGTAACCCTTGTTATATAAGCACAGGCGGAGCCCTCTACTCGGGGCACTGTCTGTCCTATACCGCTAGCTGAAGAGAGGTGTAGGATGACAGTCAGGGGGCGAGGTCTCCTTTTATATGGTGAGATGCGGGCACATTCAGGTAGGCCCGCCCCGGGGGCGGCTACGTCTATAGAAATCTCAGTAGGTGAATGCTTGCATGATAAGGTAGTACCCATAGAGTCCAGTAGAGGGCTCCGCCTGTGCTTATATAACAAGGGTTACCATACGTAACCCCTCGTTTTGCATCCCGGGCCGTTGTTTTGATATTCCGCTGAAGTATACGCTGTGACGTAATAACTCTTTTTTTTCGAGGGAAGGGGGGGTCAGAGGGTCTAGGTAGAAAAGTCACGGCTCGCCACTGTATGAGACTCATATTGTTTCTCATGTTTTAAAGCAACTGAAAGTATACAGTATAGGAATGCCCCTTTAATGAGAACAATATACAAAAAACAACGGTCATGCCAGGGCTTTATTTTGAAAATCATAAAAAGCTTCATATTTGGAAGTTAATGCTTTGATTTACAAACAAATTAGATCTCCCTTTGGTGAGACTGCAGTATGAAGTATAGGTTAATATGGATACACAAGCTCACCAACAGAGAAGCTGTCTCTTTTACTGAATTAGTTGTACACAAAGTACTTCATTGTGAGTCCTGCTCAGATGCAAATCCGGTCCAACAGCCACAGGTGGCAAATCAATGCCAACATTATACTGACTCGCAAACATGACAGAAGGTATAAATCAAGGTGCGTTGCTTTGGATGGTTGCACACTCTTTGATGCAGGGACCAGGTATGGATCGTGTTACTTTCAGAACCAATACCTCCTCCATATTCATATTAATCTCCATTCCTGGAGAATTTATGCTGCTACGTTTAACAGAAGCCTGAGCAAATTAAACTCTCCAATCTGAATATAATTAGCCTGGAAACATCCTTACTAGTTTCAAAAACCAAGAGATGAACCAAACCAAGCTAGCATGTTTAGGATTTCGCTTCAATTATGAATGAGTGTGACTGGGGTTCTATTCTCAGCAGCAGCTATTCTAGCTTGGCAGGACACTTGGGTGCGAAGCCAGATGGGGATCATATACTTGACTACTTCATTGTGACTCATACTTATGGGGGGTGGGGAAGTGTAGGATCTGTGCAGGGAAGCGTTAAACTCTACCTGCTCTCCTAGTGAAGCTGGAAGATGAAATAAAGTATCTAGCTTGTTTACGCACACTCAAAAAGCTAAATAAGGGAACTGGAAACGGCAGGGTATTGTGGGAAATGCCAAGATTAAAATAGGGGGAAAAGTGTTTTGATGTCCTACCAAATATCACATGCAACCAGATCAAACCAATCCTCAACCCTTACAATTGAGATATCAGCCTTAGATTGTTTTCATAAACAACATACTACTGTATATTAAAGGGGACCTATCATGCAAAATCCACGTTTTCATGTATTTTATACATAAACATGTGTCCTCTCTGTGTAAAGAGATTCTGATAGTTTCAGGAAAAAAGATTCGCTCACTTTTTGTCCTGATCCATTTATATCAAAACCTGAAATGAGCTGATCAGATTTTGGCCACTTTATGATGTCATAACTTACTTGTTTGCCTGTCCTTGTTTGTATACCCTCCCTCACACTGTAAAGCGTCTTTGAGTTGTGAAAAGCGCTATATAAATAAAATGCATTATTATTATTATTATTATAACGATTTTTTGGCATGTGTAACCATTAGCCAATCACCAACCAAGGTAACACCCGCCCACCTTATCTCCTGAATCTCCTCCGAGAGCACCTTTTTGTTCTTTTTAACCAAATATCTCGCAGAGGGGCGTTGGGAGGGGACACCTTATTTTCATCTAAAGTCACAGACCCAGAATCAGCACTTTTGAAACAGGGCTGAAATTGTGGGGTTTATGGGATGCTACAATGCATGATCTGTTTGGTATTTCGAGCCAAACACTTCAGAGACATGGTTTGTATATATCTGAGACCTATAATATATTGATGAAAAACAGTATAATATGGGACCTTTAAGTTACAGCTGCACAGTATAACCCATGAGAATTGGAGGAAATATGAATCTAATTATTAATTCTAATTATATACAATAATATTTGTTTTAGAACTTCAACAAGGTATGGGTATACACAGGATATATTTGAAGATACTGTAGAAGAAGACTGCTTATATAACTATGTATGGTGAACTTGCTGTTCTCCTGAAATGAGCTGGAATAAATCCTCTTAAGCCCTGAGATTTTTTTCATGTTTTTCATCTTAATTCAGAGGCTTGGTATTACCCTTGTGTTTTGTTGTGGTAAAAATGGTTCATATATTCAGTTAGCTGAGATTATTCCCGTTAATCTGGTGCTACATATTAATAGTTTCATAAATGTTAAGAAGCCCTGAGACATAGTCTCGAAAAACAAAATGTGGCGGGGGGGTCCACTGGGGGGACCTTAGGGCTTAAGAGGATAATAGGGAGATGTTGGGGTCTGTGTTTGCTGTGTGGTGTGGTGTGAGGTATGAACCTGGCTTGTTGTAATATGAGCTGTGGACATCATGGTGATGCAACACAACAGTGCCTCAGGGAAGAAGCAGCAACAGCCACACAAATGTGCTGGTCTATATTCAGTACTGTTACAGGTTTATTGTCTATGTAAATATGTATTTTATGTTTGCATATAAATGTGATAAGTCTAAAAAGTCCCTTTGTTTGCTTTTGGTTGAGTCCATATGGACATGTTCCCAATTCACTTCTTGTTTACTCAGCGAATATGTCCCCCTTAACTTGAAGTGGATAAATAATTCACTGAAAGTTGAAGAGACAAGCCAAAAAAGTCCATGGGCCTGAAGCCAGAGAGGGAGGGGGAAAGGATGCAAATAGAAAACAGACAAATGACAGAAACAACAGCGCGGTCCACATAGTGTGGGCACTGGAGCGGAGCTGAGAGAATGTCACTCAGGTCACAGGGATTTGACGGATGAGCTTTGTTACTGGCTCTGAGTGACCTCGCCTTTCAACCCCTCTCAGCCTCAATGACACAAACAAACAAACGCACACCTACATACACATACATAGAAAAAGATACCTGGGGGACTTATATGTGTATACTCTGTCAGGAGCACAGCACACACACTCTTCTAACCACAAACATGCCCACTCAGTCACATCGTATGGTATACATGGTGTGACATGCAAGGCAATGACAGGCTTTCCACATCATCAGCTGAGGCACAAGCCGAAATTCCTGACCCATACCTGCCCTCCTCACTAAGGTCCTGTGGGCATAAAAACTCAAATGAAAGGGCAGCAGCACTTGTGTGTGTCTAATGTGTGATAGACTTGACACGCTATTCACTCACACATGAAAACAAAACACACTAAAACATATGACGCATCACCGCTGCATACAGTTTGGTTCTTCATTCGTTACATCTACACTGATTATGTCCATCTGATGAAATGGGGAAGAAGTGGACAGCTGGGGGGAAAGGAATAATAGATAAATAGATGCATAGATGGTAGCCTTTTAGATATATGGATTTGTGAATAAAGAGACTAATTTGAAAGTGTTCCCGGTTCGCCGGGTGTTCACAAATCAATCCTCCTCTCTGTCAGGTAAGCAGGTTAACTCACATTTAACCTGGACTTGTGATCATGGTCCTAAGGGCTACTTCATAAACCAAGCAACTTTGTAAATATAATCAGGCAGTGATGCAAATACAAGAAAGGCATGGCTGCGATGGGACACACAGTCTTTATAATAATTAACACACATCACCTTAGCAAGACCAGTGCAGTCCAAGCATTGTCCAGTGAGCCTAATTAATCACGACTTTGGTTAGCAGCCAACAGAAAGGGCGGACAGCCCCCTTCTGTCTGAAACCTCCACAACACTGCTCCAGAATGAACCCAAATCCAGGGTTAACACAATTACCAGCATGTCCCCCTAACCATACATCCAGCACCACACCACAGGCACTGTAATTGGTGAGCCTCAAATTGCAGGGAAAAATTAGAAAAGCAGTAGAGGGAAAGAGGTGATTAATTTGCTGGAGGAAGAGGTCGATGGCGATGTAAATCACTGCTTGTCAGCGCAATTTAATTTCCCGGATTCCCTCGGCCTTGTCTGCCACGCCAGCCTTGCTCACTGATTGGTTAGCGTCAGGTCTTAGCTGAAGAAGTCAAAGAGTGAAGGGCACCATGCATAGCTTAATTACATCATAGAGCGTACAGGAGCGTACTTGTTTGCATGTTTTCCCTGTTTACTGGGGATTGGGGATCAGGAGAACAGAGGACTAAGAACATCTGTGGAAACATCAGCAAAGTCTTGATGAGCTGTCTTCAAATGTTATCACATTTAGTTCTATTTAAGACTTCAGCAGGCATAGTTACGGACTCTCATTATGAGATATGAATAAAACTGCTCTTCTGATTTGATAGGAACAAAAATAGTCATGGAACTGAAGAAGATCATCTGGATCCTTATGATAAGAAGGCTGCACTCAGTATGAAATTGAAGCACAGTCGAAGCTTTGATGTGCTCTTCTCTATCAGTAAAAGACACACACAGCATCAAAACACCTTAGTGTTACCATCAAAACAGCTCCCCAGGTTTAGACTTCAAACCTCACCTGCTCTATTGACTCTCCAGATAATGCCCTCAAGGAGACTTTGTTTGCATTAAACAACATCAAAATGCCGACTTCAATCTATAATCCAATCCCCTCCTACACCCTGTTTTATTAGCAAGCTCAGCGGCGCAGACAACAGAGATGCTGTTCCTCTTTGTTGCTAAATAAGACCCATTCAGCAAGGTTTACCCACAGGGGTCAAGCATACAATGCAAGCTATTCCTGGGGAGCGATTAGCTCTCAGCCACACCGATGTAAGGTCGTGTGTCCTATGGCCCTTATGACACTTCCTGTGCTCACCTGAGCGTCCACATCCTGCCAATCATTTACACTGAATGTTATTGGCAAACAACCTAAAGTAATAACTGTAACATTATTAACAATAATCTAACAAGAGCATTTTAAACCAGAGCTCAAAAGTACAGCTGATAAAGTACATGATGTTTTGTTTCTTTGCCTATATTTAGATGAAGACAAATTATTTTTCCGACTCTCTTTTTATACCTGAATTGCTCTGACTCACAGACTGACTATATGTTTTTGATCTGGAGGTGTGTGGCACAGTGGACTAGTGCGTTGGTGTTCGGATCAGGGGAGCACAGGTTCAAACCCCACTGCAGTCAGCATGTCGTTGTGTCCCTGGGCAAGACACTTCACCCCAAATTGCTCCTGTGGGGATTGCCCACAGTATTGAGTATGTAAGTCACTTTGGATAAAAGCGTCTAACAAGTAACATGTAATGTAATATAATGATCTTCTTTTGCATGTGTTGAAAGAAATATCTGAAAGTATTTCTAAAATAGGCTCTTTTTACAACATGATTATACTATGTATTGATAATATATACAGTGCTACCACAATTTACACTCATCACTTTCGGAGAGAGCTACCAGGGTGGTTTTATGAAACAAACAAAAAGAATATTTTCTCTCAGGTTAGACTGGCAGTAAAGGTTGTGTAGGGCCACTGGAGGCTGGGAACAAACATTACAGGAGGACAGATGAAATACATGACATGCTAAAAATAATAATAATAATATATATATATATATACACATTTCCTCTATTGCAAACCTTACTACAAAAGGCAGACAGATACATATGTGTTACATTGACAGTGACACAAGCTAATTTGCACCAAAGTCCCAAAGCAATGTCAATGAGGTGGCAATAGACACAAAGACTCCCACCCACACACTCAAACACATACACGCATGCATGTACACATCATAGCTTTTAAGCTCTCTCATACACACACACATGCACACACACACTTAAGTAAAAACCCACGCACAAACTCAGGCATGCCGGGAGTCCTAACGACCTGTGCAGTGTGTTTGCGAGGGCGTAAGAGTGTGTTTTGAATTAGGAAGAGGAGAGGCAGAAGATGAACTAACGATGGCTGCTAATAATTACAGATCTGTAGTGTGGAGGAGTTAATGAGGAGCCAAAGCCTCCCATGATGCCCCAGTAATAATGAATGAGGAGTGAGAGAGAAAATGGATGGGGGGGGGGGGGTTGGAAGCTGTCAGTTTGAGAGGCCGCAATGCCCTTTGGTTTCACTGCACTCTGGGCATGTCAACGAGAGAGGAGCCTTCCCAGAGGAGGCTTGTCTCCACACTAATGAAGATGTGACAGCCCTCCAGTTCGTGACTTGCAGAGTGTAGGAAAGAGGAAGAAGGGGAATGAGAAAGACAGACAGCTAATATAAAATGAAAGGCACTGAAAAGGTGAAAGGTTGCAAAGACCTTCAGAAAGAAAGAGACAGCGTCACAGAGAAGCAACACTCATTAGACTGATAGGTGATGGTTGTAGCGACGTTCCGTATGCTGTGTGTATCAATAACAATTTGACTTGACACTTCAAAGATACATTACATGCTGAAAAAGCCATATTCGGAAAATATATGGTTCCCCCTGGCCCTTAAGATAAAAGTTGAACATTGTAAGTACTCACCAGTGAACTGGTGTAGCTGGGATCAGAAGTGTCGTCCTGTAGGTAGCGAGACAGGCCGAAGTCAGACACTTTACACACCAGGTTGCTGTTGACCAGAATGTTTCGTGCAGCCAGGTCACGGTGAACGTAGTTCATTTCGGAGAGATATTTCATCCCAGCTGAGATCCCACGCATCATCCCTACCAACTGGATCACGGTGAACTGACCATCATTTTGCTAGAGGACAGAGAAAAAAAAGTTATTTAGATATTATCTTTGGCGCAATTAACATAAAGGAGAATAGCTGGAAGATAGAGAGGCGTCAGCAAATGTTAATATTACTGCTTTGTAATGATAATGAACTAATTACATTGGTTCTTTACTGAATCATAGATAGGATGCTGATAACAAATACTAGGCCTGATTGTCCTTATATGTATATGATGAATACAAATGTACATACAATTGGATCTTTTCTGGTAGGAAATATCAAATCAAGTGAAAAATAAATTAAATGTTTGTCCTTTTTTCTAATGTATTTTGCATACAACATGTAGTCATCAAAAAGGCTGCCCAGTGGGAATGTACTTCAATTTAAAGGCTTTGTAGTATATTATTATACCAAAGCCAGAGGGTCTATGTTCATAAAGTGGCAAAGGAACAAGATGTGCTCACATCTGGCATTTACATTTACAAGTAGGCTAATATATCTGATTTCCCAACTGTTGACATTAGAGCTTTTTCTCTAGCAAGTAATTAAGTTCACTTATTTCAGGATACGTTTTTTTTGGCGCCACATTTTTTATTATTTGTTGTTTACACTCAGCTATTATAAAATCAACATCCTGCACTCTTTAATTGCCCTTTAAATCCTCTTCATAACCAGTGGAAAATTAGACTTCTATTAGATAGGGAAATGGATTCCTGAAGCCAATCTTGCTCATTGCCGGTTTCAGAGCAGTTTCCCATTATAACTTGATGACATCCATCTCTTCAACATCCAAGCATGGCGCCCCTACCCCGGTACGAATGTTTTGAAGAGCAAGCTTTGAACCCCCGAAACACGGTAACAAATAAGAGGGTAAGGGAGATCGATGGGAACACAAGTCGGATGTGGCGGTTAGCAAAGCCAACTTCAAAGAGCCCCTTTAAACCCACCCTAGATCAAAGTGGAATAGAACACCAATCCATGAGATTGAAGAAGGGAAAGAGCGAGTTGAATATTGATTAAGCTGTATGTCCGCTCAATCCCGACTATAAAAGAAAGTGAGGAGTTCATTAAACGCTCCAGGCATTTATAGAGAAATTGAAGCTGATAGAGCTAGCTAATGGAAAATTCGAAATTAAGAATGATTGAAATCATGTTCATTGTCATGAAACATTCTCTGTTGGCACACGATAGATTAAGAAGGCTCATTCTAATTTGTATTAGGAGCGATTCCTAGCATGTGCTCCTTTACGGGACTGTTTAACAATTAATTTCCAATTAACTCCTCAGTTTCATAATGGAACAGCTTATATTAGACTTGAGAATATGGCTTCTCATCACCTAATATAACTGTTTGCAACTGTGTATGACATAGTAGCCTACAAGTATGTTTCCACAAAAATGACTCACCCTGAGGAATGAGTCAAGGGCACCATTCTCCATAAACTCTGTGACTATCATGACCGGTCGGCTCTTTGTGACTACACCCTCCAGACGGATGATGTTGGGATGATCGAACTGGCCCATGATTGAAGCTTCAGCCAGGAAGTCACGCCTCTGTTTATCCACGTAGCCTGCCTTCAGAGTCTTGATGGCTACATAGATCTCCCTCTTACCAGGCAGCTTCAAACGGCCCTTGTAAACCTCCCCAAATTCACCTAGAGGGGAGATGGAAAGAGGAGCACAGTGGTACCTGTCAAAACCCAGAACTGATAAAGTTGTGTTTGATCAAAAAGTGATTAAACAAAACATTAGTAGAGTTGATCTAAATCTATTCATTTATTCATCTTATTTACATCTCATGTCCCTTGGCAGAAATGATTGATTTTCATTTATTCTATATCAAGCACCCTGAGTGTTGTCCAATACTCCTCTATTGTTGCTACATCATGATATTTTTAACAGTGTGGTTCCCCCGACTCACATGATTTAGCTGTACTAAAGGCTGGCCAACTGTTTTCATATCCCCCCCCCCAAAAATAAATAAATAAACAAGTATCTGGTAAATATCTGGATTAATTATCTCCACCTTGGTATCCTGCAGAGACACCACACAGTGAAATCAACACAACCGGAAATCTTTAATTAGTTAGTCCCCTTGAATATTATCCCATCCCTGTTACTTCCTCACACCTAGCTTGCTGAGTAGGCCACTCGCTATTCCAGGCCCAGAATAATGTTTGTGTTCCAGCCTCTCTACAGTACAAACCAACACGTACTGTTATCAGCATGCCCTTCCTGCTGAAAAAAAAGGTGTGTCCAGTCCCAATGAAAATACATGTTGGGGAAACAAGTACATGCTAAGATGGAGGTATTTAAGCTTTATAATGTACTTAAAGGTCACCTATTATGCAAAATCCACTTGTTCATATATTTTATACATAAACATGTGTCCCCTCTGTGGAAAGAGATTCTGAAAGTTTCAGGAAAAAAGATTAGCTCACTTTCTGTCCAGATCCATTTATATAAAAACCTGTCTGAAAATAAGCTGATCAGATTGTGGCCACTTTATGATGTCATAATGATTGTTTGGCTTGTGTAACCATTAGCCAATAACCAACCAAGGTAACCCCCCCCCTTTAAGTAACAGACAGAGAATCAGCACTTTTGAAAAAGGGCTGAAACAGAGGGGATTATGGGATGCTACAATGAATGGTCTGTTTGGTATTTCGAGCCAAACACTTCAGAGACATGTTTTGTATATATCTGTGAACTATAATATATTGATGAAAAACAGTATAATAGGGGACCTTTAAAAGCAATAATCCCCTAATTAGCATTTCATCAATTTGACCAAACATTTGACCAATACATTCAAAAACAAGGAAACAGGGTCTCTACCTACTTTGCATGCTAGTCATATAAAAAGGGCAAGGTAGTGATAGAGCAACACTAATAGGCTCCTAAACAGAGAAGCGCAGGGAATAGGCTGCAAGGCTTGAGTTATTTCTAATGACATTGAGTCCCAGGGTAGCTGGCCTATATGCTGCTTGTGCTCTTGACATGGGCCCCAGACATGTTCCCATGTGATGTGGCTGGTAAAAGTGCTGGGCTTTATGACCTTGAACAGATGCAGGTTAAACGTGTTTCCACTCGAGCACACAGATATACACATGTAACATAAATACATAAAGATACAGCTACTCACATTAACCTCACATGCACATGTAAGGAAACACAGACACACACGTTGTTCCACAGCACCCATTCTCCATACCTGCACCGATGACCTCTTCGATTTTGACGGTGGAGACGTCAATCTCTTTGGCGAATTCTCTCACAGCTTCGTTGGGGTCTTCGTAGGTAAAGGGATCGATGTAGATCTTCATCCCCGGGGAGCCTGAGAAGTGGGTCGGGCAGCCCAGTGGGGAGGGGCAGTTAGACATGTCGGCTCGCAAAGAGAGTTCTAGAACAACCAAAGTGCTCAATAAGCTTTTGAGAAGATGGTAATGATGGTATTAATGATTAATGAATGCAATAGCCCTTTAAGTCAGAGCCTAAATCAGTGTGTGACACAGCATCACTTACAATCACAACAGGCTCTGAACCGTTTAAAGGATAATAACTCCATTTAGTCTATGGTCTGCTTTAGAGACAGGTTAGTGCACTATATTATGCAAATAAATATTAGCAGATAATGCACACATGAAATAATGTTATTGGTTTATTACAGGAGCGCCCCTAGTAGAGTAAAGCAATACAATGCAAATGGTGGTTTGATGATTCAGTAGTTGGAGTGAAAAAAAAGAGGGAAAGATGAAGGGATACAGTATATGGAAAGAGTTTATGTGGACAGTTTTCTTTTCTTTATAAACGTGTATTCCTTACGCTAGCGGTCTTCTTTTTGATAGCTGTAGAACCAATTTTCCCCAAAGCCTTTCTCTATAGGAGCTCATAAAGAGATACAACCACTGTGCTATCAACTATTTCTTTTTATGCTGCTCTGCAAAAGGTGAATCAGTTCACAGACTGGAGATGTCTGCAAACGGAGGAAGGGGGGGAAGAGTGTTGAAAAACACTTGTAAACAAATGAAATACCCACTGCCACAAGACGGACATTAGGGCAAGCAAGCAGACGTCAAATCATCATTTCTACAGTGACACCCAAGGGCAGCCCTCTTTCTCACAGCCGTTTAGTCAAAACCTTGGCAGCCATGATTGGAATAAACCCATCTCCATCAAGTCAATTTGTGCCTGCTTATTTGCATAAGCCACATAGATAGAGGGAGGGGTCTCGAGAGACATGAAGAAGATAAGGTCTGGTCTTGGAGGGATCAAGGTGCCTCACCTCGCTCTTGACTAAAAGCTGATTCTAGTTACTGCACTAATTGCCTTGAACCCTGTCTGTGTGAATGTAATTGCTCATTAGAGATTCCATACAGATTGGATTCAAGTTAATCCATCAGAGGGTTTGGAGCTTTGCATTCCATAAAGTCGTTCTATTTACAAGTGTCGCCAAGCTGCTCTCCCAGCAGCACCACTGCTTCTGACTCAGCAATGGAACTCAATCCCACCTCCAATCAGAGACCAGAGCACATTCACTTTATTTAAATCACAACTCAAAATATGGTTTGTGAGGAATCAGCTCTGCCAACACTGACCCAATCTTCTGCTCCTTACAACCCACTGCCTGGGTTTTAACATGTTTTTTTGTTTTGTTTTATTTCTTTTGTTTTAATGTTCTGTATTTTAAATTGTTTTATTTCAGTATCCCAGTAATGTCTGTTGCATGTTTTAAATGTATTGTATTTACTTGTTTAAAATGAAATGTGTTTTAGGTCGACTTTTAAAATCTGTCCAGGGACTACAGATGAAAAATAGCCTCTTGGCTAACTCTGGCACATTTAAAGAAATGTTCATTAATGTGCACTGTCCCTGTTAAATAAATGAATAAATAAATAAATAAATAAGATCTCTGAAGGGAGCATATACAACAACAAACATATGAGGAAACATGCGCACAAAATCTCATGCACGCACAGCCGCGTACACATAGAGTACGTACTCTATGGAATGTGGGCTTTCTGATTCACAGTCCAGAGCCCACATTCATATTTCATTTAAAATGCAAACAGTTTATCTCTCTCCCTCCCCGTGGTACAGCCCTCTTAAACTGGACTCATCCTTTTATGGCCATCAGATAAAAAATAGATTCCTTCTTTAATATTTTATATGTCCTTCATTTAAGAGTTTGAAGCAAAAGTATCCCAACGTCAGTTCTATTTTCTACCCAAGATATAAAATAGCAATCCTGTCGGGAGAAAATGCACGGCTGCTGCAATGACTCATGGGAGTATAACACATACTTTATACCTTTTTCAATTAGATCACCGCATAAGGAATGGATAAAAACTCAATTTGGATTATAAATCTAAACAAATTCCCTGGGCCATGACACAATTGCTAAAAACAGTTAAGGCTATTAAGTTGACCTGAATTATAAATGACAGTTTACTGCACTGCACCATGTTATTTTCACCAATGTCCAACATTTAGCCTGGTATTTGTCTGCCCTGCTCGTTAACTGAATGGCCCTAATGTATCCACAAATCAACTGTAAGGCAGTAATGCGTACTTTAAACTATTACTGGCTATTGGTACAATCAAATTACTGCTCCTACTGCACAGAATTTACGTATTGCCTTAGGACAAATAGCAAAGTGAAACTGTAGCTTTATAAATGCTTATCTTTTCATTTTTAATGAACAATTTATATATCTATGAATCTTTAACCAAAAACATAATTCCTTCTTATTCCTTTTCCCAGGCAATATTCAAATTTAAATATTTTCAATATATAGATAATCTACTTTGAGAAATTAACATACACAATTTCAGGATACTGTACGCCTATAGTAAATTCAGTCCCGCTTGTGTCCATCTGAGATGCACACTAATCCCCTCTGTGGCTCTGTGATTATAATGAGCTGAGTGTATTTCCTAAACACAAACTAATTATCCATCGTTTGATGTCAGAAAATCTGTTGTCAGAAACAGCGCAGTTTATTAGCATGGGAATCACAGAGGGGATCTAAAAAGTGTCTGGGATTAACAGTCACATTGTTACAGATGTGAGTTTTTGTTTATCAGGCATTCTGCTAGTCCAGACCTATAGTACAATCAAATCAAATCAAATCAAGTTTTATTTATATAGCACATTTATAAACGATTTTTGGTCGAGCCAAAGTGCTGTACATATAATAAAAATAGCCACACAGTAGGGACACTTTGCAGCAAATACAACAGCACAGATTGTTCAGAATATCAAAATGAGAAAAATTACACCCTCTGTCCTTAGACCCTCACATCGTACAAGGAAAAACTTCCGCGCAAAACCCATAGTTTTAAAAGGGGAAAAAATGGGAGAAACCTCAGGGAGAGCAACAGAGGAGGGATCCCTCTCCCAGGATGGACAGACGTGTCGCAATGTTCTACGGCTTCTTACCAATATGCCTCAGCTAATGCATTGACTTTACATTTATAAATGCAATTGGCAGTGGCACCAAAAATAACTATATACAAATGTATTTGGCATCTAACAATAACCACATGTGGAAAATAGGCCTTCTAATCCCATTCTCATTCAGTGTGAGCAGCAGATGCTGAAGCACAAACAACAGCTGAAGCTACAAAGCAACATACAGGGTTTGAACATTAGTGTAAAGATGTGTTGCAAGTCATCTGCAGAGAAGCATTAGGGCATAGAGTTAACATGTAGCGCTTAGAAATGTCTGTCTGTTAATTAGCTGGTGTTGACAGGTTGTTGATGTGTGGAAAAGTGGAAAAAGTGAGAAAAATGGTAAATGCTCTGACGCAGTGAGGTGTGTATGATACGTTGAGATGAACGCTAATGATGCACTGATGTGTACAATTAAAACAAAAATCATCCATGCCACACAAGCAGTCCTTGGTTCATCTGTTGGAATGATGTGTTTGTTCACCCATGGGTCCCTGCCTGTCATGACATCCCACCCACTGGTATAATGTTAGAGGTCTAATGTTCATAACCATGACCACACCACGAAGCACATACTAATTTTACAGTATGAGCACCATCCCTCTTGACGCCTGTCACATTAGGTGCGCTGGGAATGAAGACACATCACCTAACGTGTGTGGCAACAGCTGGAACAGTAAGCAGCTGTTTAAAACCCTGTAACACATTTTTGGAGATTCACCCAAAACAATTGGCTGAGCTGCGCTATTTAATTGTTGCGTTGAATACTGTAATTACAAAACTGCCAGTCAAATCTTTAGAGAATAGAAGACAACAATACATCATGGGATGGGAAATTACTTCATGAGGTTTGGCGATGTGAATGTTGACGGAGCAACTTGTGAATAGGATCCCTTATCAGCGTTGTATTTCTTCTCTGCTTCAGATTGCTTATTTCTGATTAGTGCGGCAAGCTTCTCTGATCTTTATTTATTTTCACCACTCATGTTAATTGCATTTTGTTTAACCAAAGATAGCCTGTGACAAAACTTCCTCTGCCCACAGCAGGTTTAACGAGCCCTAGGCTGCCACTGCTGAAGCTTTGACACAAAGTAACTGTGCTGAAACGCTTTGCTGTGTCAGGCTCAACAAAACTCTATACCCTCGAGTGAGCCCCTTTTCAGACTGCTAAGTCGGCAGTAGGGCTTTCATTTGTGGTACAAATCTCACACACACCCTTAAGTGTGTATGTGAGCGAGCATGTGTGATGGAGGTTATGTGTGTGTGTCCCTTCAGGCTCCTTCCCCTCATCAGGTGGTGCCGGCGGAGTGCTTAAAACATGACTCAATCACAGCATCATACAGCCCTGGGATACGACTGTCAGTCAGTGTCATTGTATTAAAGAACCGAAATGTAATTTACAACTACCTCAGGTGAGGATTTGTCTTTTACCTCACTTATTTTTCATTAATGCGAATACATTATGTAAGAGCTCATGATTCACATACATCCATATGTATTTAGTTATATGTATGTAAAAGGCATATAGTTTAGGTCTATAAATAATAAATATGAAAACTCTCAGCAAAGAGCATTTTTCACCTACAGTAGGCAGCGCAACATTCTAAATGTCTCTTTTTTGGTATTAGGACATGTAAACAACAATCTCTCAACAAAAGATGTATGGTGTATCAAAATATCAATTGATCTTTTGAAATACCCAGAATAGGTACAGACAAACAAAACATTTGGGACCAACAAACCACTGGCCTATAGGAGTTACAAGTGTTAGTTTGGACTTACCTCTTCCTGTGCTGTAATGTTGCAACTTGTCACTGTACACAGCCTCCTTGGTGTATGCCCTTTTCCTAAGGGAGCAATGAATATTGAGAGAGAAGAGAGAGAAAGGGAAGAGAGAGATGACAAGATGAAAGGAAGTGTAGACAAGGCCTTATTACTTTTCATGTTTCTCTGTATGGTCTAAAAATGACGTGGCTGAAATTGAATCAGTTGCAGAGGGTTAGCAATGGCAAAATAAGTTTATGAAAATGAGCTGATTTTTAATTAGACCTTGATAGGATCTCTCTGCTTTTCATCTGTCTAGTCTGCCTCAGCATCAAAAGAGCCTGGCCCGCTTCATGAACACTTGCTTAAAGTTGCACACAGCACTGCAGAAAATTCGACTTTCATATATTTAAAGCAGAGCAAGATAGGAGTGTGACAAACTGCTGCAAAATTCAATTGCCTTGACTAAAGTTACTTAACATGGCAAAGTAGGAGTTGTTAGGTTCTCCGTGGAAATGTGTACACCATTTAGAATATGTCAACTTAGCTGTCCTTACCATCAACATGATTGCTATGACTAAATGCGCATCACGCATCATTTATGTAATGAACTCACATACTGTGTGTTCCACAGTTTGACCTGGGGGCTTGGCTAGATCTCTAATGTCTCAAAAACTGTAATGAGTTTCAGTATCAAAATATTTCAGTACTTTGAAGATACAGTATCTAAATATATGACGGTTGAATAATGCATTAGATGCAAAGAGGTTTTATGTATGGCTAAACTCTGATTAGAAACATTGACAATCCATCACAATGTGATGGAAATCCATTTTCATGCAGCGTTGCCGTCTGTCTTTCAATAGTTAATAGCAAATGGGAATGCATGCAGGGATTCTGTATTGGAAGGCATGGGGTTAATGTTATTATGTTCCCTATATTTGCTCGAGTGCCCCAGGACGCTATATGCTGTTATTACACTAGCAAAGGTGAACTGGATTTGTTCCTATTTTCTTCCTGAGAAAAAAATCTTTGACGCATTAAGAACAACTAAATTAATTGTGTTGACAATTCAATCCGTCATTGAAATTTTTTGCAAATAAGTCATTTAATTACAGCCTTTTCTCTCATGTATTGCAAGAGACAGAAACAAGTAAAAAGTGGTTACCTGCTGCAAACGATGGAGATGGCGATAAGGGAAACAATAAAGACCACTCCTGCTGCCGCTGACCCTGCAATCAGAGGAAGCTGCTCCCTCAGCTCAGACTTGAAGTCATCTGTGTTACACAAAAAAGCACAAGAACAAACTTTGAGAATAGCTCATACATAGCATAAGGAATAAGAAGAGGCATAGTTGAAATGGTTAGACTGGGTGTACTGTTGTACAAAGAAACCATATAGATCTCTCTGTGAGCGGTGCTGACTGAAATCCAGAAAGCTTTAGCAAGACTGGCTGACAGGTTGTGTTTGATAAACCTAGAAAGAGACAGAGAGTGACAGAGAAGGATAAGAGTGATGGGGAGAAAGTGAAAGGGGGGCCTCTAAACCTTCTCAGCTGCTGTACTTGTCAGAAACAAGCGGACACAAAGGTGCACCTTGGAATGTTTTTTCTTACGTGTTGAAAGGAAGGCATCTACTGTACTGCCAATCACATGTGTAGCCCAAACATGTTTAATGTACATAGCTGGGGCAGGCTGGCAGGAGTTCAGAGGACAGTGTATGCCTTCCTAAAAACTCTACTCAGCAGAATCCTTAGTTATCTTTGTGTGTGCCTGTATTCCCTCGCCTTTTGCAAGACTGTATTTAAAGCATTCTACGATTTTGCATGCTGCAGGCAAATCAGCAGCTTCTAAATCCAATCCCCCGTGTAGAATGGGCCTATTGGATTAAAGTGATAAAGGGAGAACTAATGCATCTTCCAAGCAGTGTGAGAGCTGGGATATATGAGGAAACTCAATGTGACAGGTATTGCTCACTCTTTTAACTTGCACATTTATCAAGTGCGTTTCAAGCAAACAGTGTGAATGATGTTCCGGCTTCTCAAGCTTCCAGGCAGTCTTCCTGTTTTATTCTGATGCATATCAGGCATGAAAAGTCCAGATAAATCTCCCCTTCACCTATATGAGAATGGAGTGTTTCTGTGACAGACAGAAATCATGCAGCTACCTGTTTTCGTCGCAAATAGGCTCCGATTACAATTAGTTATTTAGTGTCGCCTCAGTTTATTGGAAAACAGGAGAACTCTGACATCATTAACCATACTGATGGACCAATCAGTTATCTGTCATCATACCTGCCAATCAAGTCTACACTGCTTGCGAGTATGTGTGTTTCTGTGTGTGGAGGTGCAAAAAGACACCTTATGGAGGTGTATGAGAACGTGCCGAAAGGGTGACAAAGGGGATTATATGTTTCAAGAAAGGATATGGAGAGAGCACAACAGTTTGGTGGTGTCATGACGAGACAGTCGAACAGTGTGACAGGGGGGGAGAGAAAACTGTCAGGAGGGGCAGGAGGTGGAGCCGTGGGTATTATTGTCAGCGGTTCTCCAGAGTCTGCTGCTAATTGTCTTGACGAATGTCGTGCTATGGAAGTGAGCCAACAGATGAACCGCAAACAGTGATTGCTTGAACGGGAGGCATGGAAACACGCACAAGTGTTTGAGGGAGAGATAATTTGTTACTGTCAGGGTGATTCAAAGGTGCCATGACCCTACATCTGCTCTGCGCCGTTAAAGAGTCACAATGATCACCATTATTATCCTTTCTATCTTCTCCTCCCTCAAGATCATCAGCATCCTATTCATTACTATCATCTTAATTAACGCAATACAAGAAGTAAAATGTCACTCCTGTCTTTGATACATTACACACACATTACATTATGAGCTATGGCCACACCTGGAATGTAGGCTAGCAGTCCAGCAGGGAACAACGAGGCAGCACTTGTAATTGCAAATCTTGTAATGTTTAATTAATCCAGATTGAATCGTGTGCATTTTAGAACTAATTTTATTGCCTGGAAAGTCTATGAAAAAACACTACACAAAGAAGGGCTATTTACTGTCACCACCAGCAGCCCAGCACACACATTTCCTTGCACTTACACTAATAAACTTAGTTCGGCAGCTTTGCCAGTGCAGCAGGTGTTGCAGCTTCTCTTCAGCCACTTCCCTTTCCAACAATCCAGCCCCCCCCATGGCAGAAAAATTAATCTCATCAACTACTAATCACAGCTATGCATTCTGGGACGACTCTCCAGCAACAGAAGGCTGGGTGAAAAACCAATTAGCTAAGCATTTTGGATCAAGCACAGTTAGTTGCACAAACAAAAGACACTCAGCGTTCTACATATTCAAAGCACCCACACACAAACCTGACCGTGAAGGAAATTAATCTAGCTGTAGAAATAGAAGTGCAATCAAACATTACGGTTCCCCTCTATCTCACCTATGAATAATGATGCAACGACAGACAAAGAGCGACAAGAGTGTCAAAACGAGTGTGTGCGTGTGAGACAGAAAGAGAGAGACACACAGAGAGCTGTTTCTCCTGGCTCGCGGATCCTTACCATCTGTGAGGGTTTGGAAGCACATCTTGCTGCTGTATTTGCCAAAGCCAGCCACAGTCCGTGCTCGCACCTGTACGACGTAGACTGTACCCGGCCTGAGGCCCTCCACACGTGCAGTGTTAGTTTGGCTCCGCAGGATGGTGGAGTTAATCTCTGCATGGTCCTGAGAAGAGCAACGAACACACAGAGAGCAGGTTAGAGATGAGTTACAGGGAAGACGTCAGCTGGGAAGTGTTTACCCACACAGTTAAAAAATAACACTCAGGCAAAACAAGTTTGACAGTGAGGAAACAAACAGACTTATCAAGCATTGTATATTTAGGAAATAGCACGGAGAAAGTGGACCAAAGCTGGATGAAATCAGTTTAGGCTGTATATTGTAAACCAGCGATATAGGAAGTGCTGTTTTCAAAAAACAACATTGACAGAAGATGTATGAAAACAGTAGATGGCATAGAAAAATAAATACATGGAAGATAAAGAAGGGTACTGAAGCTCTCTTAAAAATTATGTCTTAAGGGCCAATTTAAATATCAAACGGTAATATGTTTTTGCTTTCGGTTTTTAATAAGGCTTTGGTCAGTTTGAGCTTCTAACACTGCAGCAGGCATATACCCATGAAAACACTCACAAACACTGGCACACATACATAATGTGGTAATTAAAAGGAATCATTTATTTGTAACTACAAAGAACAACAGCTAGTTCGGAACAGTAATAGAATATTGTCTCTTCAGATGTGCTGTATGGCAGTTTAATTACTGCAGGAAGTTGGAACAATACATCCTCTTGTTTTGATGTCTGAAGTGCGATGCATTTGAAATATAAAGGAAGGCTAGAAAAGAATCCTAGGTGCAATTGCTTTTTTGCGGTGACATACTATTTAGGTATATGCCTTTTTTCATATGCTCTGTTTCTACATTTGAATATATGTTCGGATCCTGGAAGTTAACATGCATGTTTGTATGTAGGCATACATTATGGCCATTCATCATGTAAAAGACTGTGTAGGACATGCCGTCCTGATCATGCATCTCTCTCTAACTTTTCCAGGCTTAAGTCTTCAGTAACGTTTGGGGCTTGCTGGAGGTATCTGATAGGGGGGATCAGTAATTACTTAGGTCTGTCACCTTCCCTAACCCAGAGTGAATATGACAGCCAGAAAATAAGACTGCACCTCCACTACACCCACCACTGCAGGCTGCTGATAGCTAGATGCAGACACACTGTTGAGAGGGAAGAGGGCAGTTGAAAGTGTGGGGGGGGGGGCGCAATTCCCTGTGTCAGTAGAAATGTGTAAATGGAGACATGTTGTTTTTATTACACTTGGTAAATACACTAATAATACATGTTTGACTGCTCTGAGGAAATATGAATACAACATCTAAGCTGACAACAGTGTGGAGTGGGAAAGATAGATAGGCAAAGAGGAAGCAAGGGGCAGGGGGGTGACGAGGAGGAAGAGAAAGATGATGGCAGGAAGCGATAAGAAACTCGAGGCAGAAGCAACCCACATCGAAATCATTATCCAATCTGATTGGTGTAATTGAATCATTCCGGTTGCTCCGTCATTGAGCAGACGGAGCAACCCCACATAACGATTTGTGCAATCACATTAGCTCTTATTGGACACTCTGGGCTTGATGAAGACAAATGTTTGTGCTTGGGATGGGAGAGCATCGCATCAACAGGCTTACATTCGGCTTCTGAGAGGAAAAATATGTTTATAAACAGAAAGCTAGATGTAACTCGGTTAGAGAGTTTAATCATCTCGCAGACCTTTTGTCCATTAGATCCCACAATCTGTCACCTCTTTGCTGTGCTGCATACAAATACAAGTGTGAATTTAGAATTGAAAAGGCAGCTTGTACATTTGAAAGTGATGCAAAGACATGAAACCCCATGAGACACTGGAGCCACCTATTCATCTGGTATAAGACATGGTTGAGTGCACACGGACCACTTGGGGTCAAGAATTGCCTTCTCCTTCTATCAGTCTTTCCTGAATTTCTCCGGACCACACCCCCATCTGTTGAGTTTGAATGGAGGACAGGTGAGCAGACAGATGGCAAACCGCCCATGGGGGAGAATCCCTTGAGGGAGCACCAGCTAGGAATGGCCCTTTCATGCTGCCAGTCAAAGAGGGATTATGTGCAAGACACACACACTCACACACATCTGCCACTTAAAAATGAGCTGGCATTTGGCCCTCCTGCGAGCTAGGGGATAGCCAATAAAATGCCATGCCAGGAGGGACTTCCAACCACGAGAGGTCCTCTCCTGCTGCCAGTCAAATGGGGATTATGAGGGCCACACCCTAACTCGCTAAATAAAGAGAGTGTTGCAGGTGGGAAGGCAGATGGCAGAACAGCCAATCAAAAGCATTGCCAGAGGTGACAGACAGGATGTACCACGTGGAGTTTGTTTTTGGCAGCATTCAGTAAAATCCCTGAGACAAACTTTGCAAGATTGTTACACAACTTGTACATTGGTTTCTGTCTCAATATGTGTACTAGCTACTAAAACTATAACTACCTGGAACCACATTGACAACAGTTACTGGGCAAATGTGGACATATTTAAACAGGGGGTAGGCAGTATAGTAATGGCGTTATTGGAAGATAATTAACGTTTTAGAATATTGTAAATCAATTGGTTTGAGAGAAAACTAGACGTCTGCATCTCCTCTTGGCTTTATTCAGGCTTTCAAATTTAGCCTGTGAGATCATGGACAATCATAGCTCATTTTAGTGACAGAAAGTGCTTATTGGCTGTTCTACAAATACAGATGCGTGTTTACATCCCTTTGGTGCAAACCTGATTCCAACTCAGAATATCCTGAATGCATTTCTAGCTTTGGTAACAACTGCCCACACTGCAAAGCAACAACACATTTTAAGATGGAGAGAATATGTTGCTTATCAAAAATAAACTACCTCCCATAGCTTTAATTGGTACCATTCTAAATATTTGACTACATTTGCTAGATGTACTACATTATAACTGTATCTATTATAATCATAATGGTGGAACTCCAATAATTTTTCTTGTTAAAACTTTCAATTTATTTTTGTAATTGGCATTTTGCTGCCAGCAGACTGCAGAGGGGGAGATCCTTCTGCCTGTTCCCACTTAGATTCAGAGGTGTGTTTGCCAGTGAAAACCATTGCCGATGATTGTTTGTAAAGGCAACCAAGACATTATATGATATTGGACTATATAACTAACCTGACATGATATGACGTGTGTATGTGTGTGTGTGTGTGTGTGTGTGTGTGTGTGTTTGTTGTGTGTCTTTTTGTTTGAATGCGTGGGTCTGATTTTCAAATAATGCCAACCACCCAAAATGGACAGCATGGCCACCTGGCGCAAGGACAGACATTGTGAATACCATGTGTCCTCTTCACAGGCTCACACACATGAACGCATGCAAGTATAACACACACACAGACACACACAGAAACACACAAAGGGAACATGATAGGTTGGGGAGTTTTATGAGGGACAACATTCTATTTGTATCTTTGTTAAGAAATAAATTGAATTGAAATAAAATAAAAATAAGATTGACAAATATTGACTAACAATTCAAATCTTATTGAGATGGGTTTTATTACCAAATGCAAATGTTCAATACTACTACAGTACATATATTCTAATCTAAAGTAAAAATAAATAGAAATTATTATCATTAAAATGCTGTTAAATATTGTATTTAATTCCATTAAAACCCCATAAACGCCTTTTGGAAATACATAAACTAAAATAATGCAAAATCAAATATATCACCATATGGCATTAAAAAGGTATTCAGGTCCTTCAAAAACACCTGCCTAATGCTAGTGAGCACGCTACGAGAGAGGTGAGAAGCATCCTCTTATCTACAGTGCAATTTGAAGGGAAATGTATTTTGCCGCTTTTCGTTATTTTGTCTTTTTCTTTGCAGACAACTTCTTTTGAGATGACTCTTTGT